>JARGCV010000193.1:3085000-3305000 GCA_034064705.1 Bothrops alternatus | reverse complement strand
CATTCAATTTGATTTTCTTTTGTTTATAATTATAAAACCAATAAAATATTTATCATAATAAAAAAAGCAAGTTTGTGGCCTAAACTTTATGAAGGATGAGATTTTTGCGACCTTTTTGTAGCAGTTGTTCAGTGAACATTGTGGCCATTAAGTGAAAACTGTGGTCATTAAAGCAAGCCCATGGTTTGCTATGGGCCATTTTTGCCAAACAAGCCTACAAGGAAAGGCCAGGTTTTGGCAAAATTGTCATAAAATGCAGTCCCGTGGCTGCGGGATGCTGCCAACGGCTGTAAGTGCAGCCTGACTGATTGCCTAGTGATTGAAGTGTGGTGTGGTACGTGATAATGGAATTTCACTTCACCCCCCCCCCCAGATACATCCACCAGAACTTTGAATGGTCCCTAAGCAGAACCGGTAGCTAATTTTTGGTTGCCCAGCCCCAGAACGGACTTCCAGAAGTGGCATCCACACAGAGAACCAACCGGTGGTTCCCATATTTGAATCCCACCACTGCCTGGTATGTTTATGTCAAGAGTTGGGTTTGCAAAGCTTTTATATTGAACATATTGAGCCTTCATTAATCACGGGTGCAAAATAGATTGTCAGTTAAAAATGTGTCAGGAAATAGGTTATCAGCCTGTGAAATGCTTTCCCTGTGAAATCCTCAGCATCTTCCACCCCCTAGCATTTTCCTCACTTGTATCCCAGATTGTCTTATGCATTGACTGATTTTTTTAATTATATATTAAAGATTAATAAACGTGGCATTCATTTGATTCAGAGTATACACTTCTCCAACATGGTGAAATATGCCTTTAATTCTACTGCTTTTACATAAAAAGCCATGTTGCCTCTTGCCACAGTAGGTGGCAGCACCGAGCCAATTTTCTCAAAAAGAAAAGTAAGCAGATTTAGATCTAGTTATCTCAAAAAATGTAGCCTATCTTAGCATGAGCATCAGTGTCCATAGGGGGGCGCCAGAGGTCAGACTAGAACATAAGAACATAAGAAGAGCCATGCTGAATCAGGCCAAAGCCCATCGAGTCCAGCATTCTGTGTCACACAGTGGCCCACCAATTGTACATGGGGATCTTGAGCAGAAAGAGAAGGCAAAACCCTCCCTTTCCCTTGACCCCCAACAAATGGTACTCAAGGGAATCCTGCCTGCCTCAACCAACATAGAGGCGGCACATGGACATCCGTTTTAATAACCACCGATACACTTGGCATCCATGATGCCAATAATAACCACCGATACACATGGCATCCACAAATCTTTGCCCACTACCTGCCCCACCTTATATATGTAAGATTTTGGGGCATGCATACAACATCACAACATATATATATAATCACAGGGCTTGAGGCACAGTGCTGTGAGACCTGAAATGTTGCTAACACAGAGCTTTTATTATCCCGTTACCACTACTAAGAGAAGAAGAGCAGCAGACAGGGAGAAAAAGGAAGGGAATAGGTACCAACTTCTACAGAGAAGTGTTTAGTAGAGCTTAGACCAGGGGTAGGCAACCTTGGCTCTTTTATGACTGGTGGACTTCAACTCCCAGAATTCCTGAGCCAGCCATGCTGAGGGGAAAGGGAGAGGTTTCCATGCTGAGCCATGCTGGCTCAGGAATTCTGGGAGTTGAAGTCCACTAGTCATAAAAGAGCCAAGGTTGCCTACCCCTGGCCTAAGTCCTCCTAAGCGGTGAGCCTCCTAGACCAGGGGTAGGCAACCTTGGCTCTTTTATGACTGGTGGACTTCAACTCCCAGAATTCCTGAGCCAGCCACACTGAGGGGAAAGGGACAGGTTTCCAAGCTGAGCCATGCTGGCTCAGGAATTCTGGGAGTTGAAGTCCACGAGTCATAAAAGAGCCAAGGCTGCCTACCCCTAGTTTAGGTTTATGCTAACCACACAGCCCAGCTCCCTCTAGGTCAGAGGTAGGCAACCTTGGCCCTTTTATGACTCGTGGACTTCAACTCCCAGAATTCCTCAGCCAGCCATGCTGAGGGCAAAGGGAGAGGTTTCCAAGCTGAGCCATGCTGGCTCAGCAATTCTGGGAGTTGAAGTCCACGAGTCATAAAAGAGCCAAGGTTGCCTACCCCTGGCTTAGGGTAACCAGATCAGGGCTCCAAATCTCTACAAGACCACTAGATGGTAGTAAAGAGTGGAGGTTTTTTTTTACTATCTCCCTTTGTTTCCATCTAGTGGTGATCTGCGGTTTTACAAACTGGATTTGGCACACGAACTAGGTAGCAAAAACCAAATATAAACTAACTTGGCTTGCTGCCCACTTTCCAATCTCCACCTGATTGGTGGTAATGCTTTTCAGAGCACAGAGTTCTGCCTTGTCACCTCCTAAACCAAATAGTTGATCGTCCTTGGACCAGCATTAAATATCGTCGGGGATGTGTACTCATAGGGGAATCACTTAAGGCAGAGGCCCTCAACCTTGGCAACTTTAAGACTTATGGACTTCAATTCGCAGAATTCTGGGAGTTGAAGGCCACAAGTCCACAAGTCGCCAAGGTTGAGGACCCCTGCCTTAAGGTCTCCTGATGTTGCTGACTTCCAGTTCCCAGCAGGTGCAGCCATCCTAATTAGTGATAGAGAATGTTGGAGTGGGAGTTTCAGCAACTGCTGAAAGAGTCTTTCCTTTTGAGGGTCAACTCTGTTGGCAGAAAAGGCTGCTATTGCAGCATTTCTCAAACCTGGCCACTGTAAGATGCATGGATTTCAATTCCCAGAATTCTGGGAGTTGAAGTCCATCCATCTCAAAGTGGCCAAGATTGAGCAACACTATACTAGTGAGTATCTGCGTGTAAAGGTTAAAGATGTAGGAAATAACTTTGTTGAAAGAAAAGGTGCACCGGACAACTCAGTGGAAGGAGCTTGAATGATCACCTGTTCTAAACTCTCAGAAGGTGTTAAATGGGAAACACAAAAGCCCTGAAAGAGAAAACATTAAATGGTCCTCTCACACTCCACAGTTAGGTAAATAGGCGGCGAGTCGTCTCCCATGCCAAGATCATTTTCTGCCGCACAATGGTAGGGCTCCAAGTCTCTCCTGATGTCCTTCAGCTTCACCTCTGGTCCACCACCTGCTACCTTCAGTGGTGCCTTTTTTGGCCCAAAGAACCAGTGGTAGGTGATGGGTGGTGGGTTTCCACGGCTCTGACATCTCAGCGTGGCATCGTCTCCTTCTTTGAGCCTTGGATTCCCAATGATCAAGATAGTCGCATTTTTGGGAAGATCTGACAGAGAAAATCAGAAGGCAAGGAGGTTTGTTCAGGCTGTGCTCATCACATCCTCCAAACACTGCCATCTTCTTCATCTCTTTTCCCTGTCCCCAGACCAAAAATAGGCTTCAGTGTCTACCAAGGCATCACATTGCAAAGGTGGTGGACCTTCAACTCCTAGCAGATGCAGCTGGTTTGGCCAACAAAGAAGTTGGTTGGGAGTTGTGGTGTGCTCTCAGTTGACTGGCTTTGCGCTATATCAAGAGTCTTCAAACTCAGCCCTTTTATGACTCATGGACTTCAACTCCCAGAAGTCCTCAGCCAGCGTGCCTGAATCAATAAGGAACATGCAGATGGAAGTGGAGCCTTTGCAAAAACTCATTCAGGATTTGCAGTCATTGGGGAGCAATGTCTTCTCCTAAGTGTGTTTTGGAGGGGAGGGATGAGCTTCTCCCCAAGAACTAAAAAAAAATCCATCAATCAAGAAGAGAGCTGATCTACTCCCAAGCTTATAAAGTACGTACTTAGGAAGCACGGCTTGGCAGCACAAGGAAACAACAGCCAACAACTTAATAGCCAGCCACACACACCCCAACCTACATCTAAAAAAACTATACACAGCAGCCTCCATATAAATACCACACACAGAACAGCCCAAAGCACACAGAGAAGTTCCCTTAGGATGGGCTCCAGCATGAGTCCAAAAGCTTGGAAGACAAAATTTCTAGTTCCGGTGACTGACCCAGGTTGGATCCTGCATTTAAAAAACCCTCCAAGCAAGATGTCAGGGCAGTGTTTCTCAACCTTGACAATTTTAAGGCATGTGGACTTCAACTCCCAGAATTCCACAGCCAGCATTGCTGGCTGTGGAATTCTGGGAGTTGAAGTCCACATGCCTTAAAATTGTCAAGGTTGAGAAACACTGTGTCAGAGGGAGATTCTTCTCTCCCCCTTTCAATCAACAGGAGGAGCCAATCTCCTTGGAACTGGAGGAGGAAACAAGATGCAGATCTTCCCAACCTTAGATTATAGTTGATACTGCCCATTGTAGCTTTATTCTGATTGTCCTTTCCCAAGAGAAACCAAACAGATGTTGTCCCACAAAGGTGCTTTTTCAAAAGGCGACTGGACTGCCTTTGTTTTTCCTTGAAGATTGTTGTTGTAAGCCGCCCTGGGTCCTAGGAGAAGGGCGGCATAGAAATTTGAATAAATAAATAAATAAATTTCACCTCTCATCCAACAACTGAAGAAGATTCTTGGATGAGAAATGAGATGTCTTCAAGGAAAAACATAGGAAGTCTAGTTGCCTTTGGAAAAAGCACCTTCTGGAAAACCATGACCTGGATGATTAAAAACCTCCATAGAGACCTAACAGATGTTAGACCCAATCAACAGCATTGGCATGGGCACCATGAATGTTTTAGACACCAAACTCGTGCACTCCCCAGCCCTAGTAGAGCTTCCAGGCTTCTGGAAAATAAACATACTGATCAGCATGACAGTTATTTCAGAATAAAACAGACCAGATCAGGTGCCATTCCACTGCTGTGCTTGGACACTTACACTGAACATTCAGGTTGATCCCACTGTAAATCTGTTGCTTGTTTGGAAAGGTTGCCATGCATTGCAAGAATCTGCCATGATCTTTGTGGGAAGGGATATAGTTAAAACTTGATTCTGTCCGCCAGGATCCACCTGTCACATGTTCTTGGATTGTGACAGCCTTGCTTTCGTCTAGATTCCAGGTGAGGATAGGTGGAGACAAAGGACAGGTGTGCAGGACTGAACAAGACACCTGGGTGGAATCCCCTTCCGTCATTAGTCCCAGATCACTCAACTCCAGCTGGTTAGGGACATCTGAGAAGGCATCAAAAGAGAGCAAATGAGTTGTAGGATAAATAGAGGCATTTATCATTTAGCCAGAATGACTACAGGTACTCCTTGACTTATGACTACTTGTTTAGCAACTGTTCAAAGTTACAACAGGGGTGGGAAAAAAAGTGACTTATAACCAGCCTTCAGCTTTCGATCATTGCTGGTCACCATTTGCTTAAAATAGCAAAAAAAAAAAAAAAAACCCACAAGATTGTAAAATCAGGTGCGACTCATTTAACAACCACCCCACTTAGCAACAGATGGTCTGGTGTCAACCGTAATCATAAGTTGAGGACTACCTATATGAAGAAAAAGCTTTGCTATGGAAAAGTGGGCTCAAATTCCTGTTAGTTTTAATTCTCTTTTTTTTAATGAAAGACATAAAAATGATTCAGACAATAGCTATCATTTAGAGTACCTGAAATTTAAAATAACTTTCAGATGTGCAATCTTTGCTAAAATAACCATGGATGCAGTTTTGGTTATGAAAGAGATGGGTGAAGTGTAATTGCAACAACTTAAAGGGGACAATTGGAGCTGGTAGCTCCTCCCCTGATCACACCAGCAACCATATTGTGACTGAAGTGTGCTAGCTAGATTGTAGATTCATGGCAAATATGGAGCTGGGAGAAAAAGAAAAAAAATACTTTAAAACTAAATAGCTAAATAGAGCTTAGTCTTATAAGACAACATTGCTTAAGTGAAGGGGCCCAAAGCAAACCAACTCTGGTAGAGCAGATGCAGCCAATTTTGGTCACCATATCACAAAAAAGATGTTGAGAGTTTGGAAAACAATCAGAGAAGAGCAACTAAGATGATCAAAGGCCTGGAGACTGAAACATACGAAAAACAGCTGCGTGACTTGGGTTTGGCTAGTCCAGTGGTTCTCAACCTTTTTCAGGTTGAGACCCCACTTGCCCCGCCCATGTGCGGTGTGATCCCAGTGCGCGCGTGCGTGCATCGGGCCGATCCACGCATGCGCGGCGCACGCACAACAAAAAAAATGGCCGACAGCAACGGCCCGATCCGCGCATGTGCGGTGTGCGTGTGACAAAGAAAATGGCGGACTGCGATGGCCCGAACCGTGCATGCGCGGCGTGCGCGCGGCGAAAAAAAAAACAAAAAAAATGGCGGACCGCGGTGTCCGGCGACCCCCGCGAAACCCTCGTCCGACCCCAAATGGAGTCGCAACCCATAGGTTGAGAACCGCTGGACTAGTCTAAAGAAAAGAAGAAATAGGATAGCCATGATAGCAGTGTTCCAGTATCTGAGGGGTGCCACAAGACAGAGGGGGCCAGGTTGTTCACCAAAACACCAGAGGGAAGGATGAGAAACAATGATTGGAAACTGATCAAGGAGAGAAGCAACCTGGAATTAAGGTGAAACTTCCTGACAGTGGAACAGCTTACCCCCAGAAATTGTGGGCACTTCATCACTGGAAATTTTTAAGAAGAGACTAGACATTCACCTGTCTGAGACAGTATAGATTCTCCTGCTTGAGCAGGGGGCTGGACTAGAAGACCTCCAAGGCCCCTTCCAGTTCTATTCTATTCTATTCTATTCTATTCTATTCTATTCTATTCTATTCTATTCTATTCTATTCTATTCTATTCTATTCTATTCTATTCTATTCTATTCTGCAGATAGTCCCTCAGCTACCTAACCCCTATGTCCCTAGGGCTTTATGGGTAATAACCATCACCTTCAATCATATCTGGAAGTCAACTGGCAACAACTATAGCTTATGTAGAGGGGTATTACATGGGCAGAGCCAGGCTTGGCCATCGTTGCTAGAGGTGCTATGTTTTGGACTAGCTATAGTTTTTGAGTGGTTTTCAAAAACAGCTCGGTATACAGCAAACTGCAACAGACACCTGCAAAGTGATCAAGGCAGGAACAAATGCAATTGGCACACAGGTTGAACTTCTGCAAAGGTCTTTCTGGCCTCAGCTTCTCACCATTCCTCAAATTAATAGAGGCAAAATCCAGCTATTTATGCAACATCCTAACCAGGAAAAGATTTTCATCCTCAGAGGAGATCTTGGCACAAAGATGCACTAACCTGTTACCTCTACCTGGACTGTGACATCATAGAACCGATGATTGACCAAGCCAGGGTTGATCCAGACATAATATTTCATGGCATCCTTCATCTCTACCGGATTGATGCTGAGGGTACAGTTGCCCATTTGCAGATTGCCCACTACTTCCGTTCGTCCCTGGTAGTCTGGTAGGACATTGTTTGGAGTTCTGCTGTTGTAGACTTCAGGGTAGCTCCAGAAATGGTACTGGTACCAGACCACACTGCTGTCCCAAGAATCCCATGAATCTGGGAAGGTGAAGGAACATGGGATGACCACACAGGATCCTTTTAGGGCTTGGATGGAGCTGGGCAGGGTGGAACTCCAGGTTGCAGAGACAGGGCTGTCAAAGAGAACTGGAGAAAGGTTGGGGAGGGGAGGTTAAAAAAAAGGAGAGGGGTTTCAACTGGAGCTAAGATACCCCTTGGCCCTTGAAGAACATCCCTCAACCTCTGAAGGGAACCAACGGTGATGAACCTTAGTTCTTCTGAGTTTTAGAGAAGTTGGGAAAGGTGAGACGCACAATAAAGGAAGCATACTGATGGAACAGATGGAACATCTATCTAGTCCACCATTTGGTTGACAGAATTGTCAAGTCACTGCTTATGGAATCCTTCAAGCAGGACCTAGACATGATGGCCACTTACGTTGTCCAGAAGAGCACTTTGTCCTGATGCTTTATTATAGAACTTACCTAGGAGGAATGTCAGAGGCAGATATTTGCTGGACAGTTTCATGTTGCAAAGTCTCTTTGGAGTTACAACCCGGAGATGGCCTCAAGGGTGGGGAACAGCAACTCCTTGTTCTGGTCTTCTCTGTCATGCACAATCAAACTCTCCAATGGAAAAAATTGATTGGAAGAGAAAGAGTGGAAAAGCTGAAAGAAATGAATCAGAAACCAAAGTTGAGACTTTAGTAGAAGGTTATTTTAAATGTTGGTCATGGCCAGATACTGAGGGAAAAAAAAACACACACGCGATGCATTCTGAAAGACATCGTGATAGATGGGAAAAAAATTCTGCTGTCTGAAAATTTTATAGCCTATGAAGCTTGAACCACCAACAGAAGGACTAACTCTTCACTTAGGGAGGATGGGGTTGGGTAGAATTATTATCATTATTATTATTATTATTATTATTATTATTATTATTATTATTATTATTTAATTTATATGCCGCCCTTCTCCCAAGACTCAGGGCGGCTCACAACAACAACACAATTAAAAACACAATTAATTAAAAATTTAAAAATTAATTTCATTCACACAACATACAAACACATTCAGCTCATAATCGCTGATGGAGGGACACTCTTAGGGCCGAGGGGCAGAGCACAGCTCATACGCCCCAAGCCTGTCGGCATAGATGAGTCTTCAGCTGTTTCCGGAAAGCTAGGAGGGAGGAAGCAGTACGGACCTCTGAGGGAAGCTGGTTCCAGAGGGCTGGGGCAGCAACGGAGAAGGCCCTTGCCCTAGGCCCCGCCAGACGACACTGTCTAACAGACGGGACCCGTAGGAGGCCAACCCTATGCGCCCTAACCGGTCGCTGGGATTCATGAGGCAGAAGACGGTCCCGCAAGTATCCTGGCCCATTGCCATAAAGGGCTTTATAGGTCATAACCAACACTTTGAATTGTGTTCGGAGACCAATAGGTAGCCAGTGCAGCTCACGGAGACCTGGAGTGATATGAGCATGTGACATGAGCTGTGTCTATGGGATTTCTGCCATATCAAGCATGTTGAAAGCCTCCATCATCTCTGCCGTATTAAAAGAAAGGGTCTCCTTTCACTTTTGTAGCTTAAACATAAGGTAGTGTTGAAACACCAGACTCAAGCTCCTGGCAGAGGTTCTTCTCATCTGATGAAACTGGGAGAAAGGATTCTTGCAAGAAATGGCAAGAGACTATCCCCATCCCTCTTCTCCAACCCAACCCAACCCAACCCAACCCAACCCAACCCAACCCAACCCAACCCAACCCAACCCAACCTCTTTGATGGAAAGCAAAAGTAATCAAGGAGCCACTTGGTCAGGCAGTGAAAATGCTGAGGCAAGTTTTACTTCCACTAACTTCTCTCTCCTGTTCCAGTGATGATATCCTGCTAGGAATTCCTGGCCAATGAAAGGGAAAGATTAATGTCATGGTTCTGACAGATGAAACTTTTCAAAGAACTTCGAGGCATTGTTTACCTTAAAGAATCTTTATTCGAGGAGCATAGTGTCGGCACTAACATAATCGAAGCCAAAAACTGAATTCCCCTCCCCCGGGCACATAGTATCAAAGCACAATTCCCTCCTCCAATTAACTGTCATAAATCACATTCTCCAATTAGTTTGAAATGCAGGTTTTCCTTCCAGTTCTCCAGCCCGCCAATTCTTATCATCTCTTATTTCAATAACCTTGGTCAGTGGTGGCAAACCTATGGCATACGTGCCAAAGGCGGCACTCAGAGCCCCCTCTGTGGGCACACGCACCATTGCCCCAGCCCCACCTCCCCCCATAGCCCCTTACTCACAGCAGCCCCCCGGAGGACAGTTGCTCCCAGGTGCAGCCTGGGCAGAGCAGCGCAGCCAAGGACATGGCAGCTGGGCAGTAGGGACAAGACTCCACCCTTGTGCCCTGTCATGTGCAGATGATGTTGCACGGTGTGGGCAGAGGGTGTGGCTGCCATGGCACTGCAAGGCTGCCTGGGTGATCTGCTGTGGTGGGCTATGGAGGCGGTGGGTGGCCCTGTGGGTGGGACGGTTTTTTGGCACTTGATCTCTAAAAGCTTCGCCATCACTTCGCCAGTATTGTTACGTCTAGCTAAACTCTCATGCACATTCCTCCCCCAGCATCATCTAACTCTAACTCTAAGAGTAAAACATAAGAAGAAAATGGTTGCATCTCCAACTGTTGTCAAAGCAAAAACATCCAATGTTAGCAGCGTTGACACTTCTTTTCTGAAACACAATTATTCCCACAATGATGACCAATTCCAGCATTGATTGGCTTGCTATTGATGCCCATTTAAACTATCCTGAGATATATGGTCACCTAAGATCACATCTGATACCTTCCCCCTTCCATTGCTACAGTGCAAAGGGATCACACCATCTGAATCAAAGGACTTGTTTATACAGGGACTGGTGGCGATTTATTAGGATAGTGGTGGCGAACCTATGGCATGGGTGCCAGAGGCGGCACTCAGAGCCCTCTCTGTGGGCACGCATGCTGTCGCCCCAGCCCCACCACCCCCCGTGGCCTCTCCTCACCAGCAGCCCCCCCCGGAGGAGAGTCGTCCCAGGCACAGCCTGCACAGAGCAGTGCAGCCAAGGACATGGCAGTCGGGCAGCGGGGACAAGACTCTGCCATGCCCTATTGCGTACAGATGATGCTGCAGGGCGCAGAGGGCATGGCCGCCATGATGCTGCTGGGCGGCCTGGGCAATCTGATGTGGCAGGCCGTGGAGGTGGTGGGTGGCCCTGCGGGCAGGAGAGGTGGGGCCGGGACAGGGGTGAGGTGGTTTGGGGGCACTCGGTCTCTAAAAGGTTTGCCATCACTGCATTAGGAGGACTGCATGTATTTAAAGATCATTTGCTCCCCTGTGCATGAAACATGGACTGCAATTATTAGAAATAGTCTCCTAATGAGTAATGACTACTTTATCCTTTAGCTAAGGCTGCTAGCTGAGTAATGAGGAGTCTAACCTGGGGTGAAAAACTGCAGACTTGTTCTTGGGAAGGGAGCAATGAACTGTTAAGGGAGGAAGAAAGGTCAACTGGTCTAAGGAAAGGGAAAGATTGAGAAAGAAACTCAAAATAACCCTACCTTGGTTTTCTTTGGTATATGTGGTGGAAAGAATTGCTAACAGAACAGAAACTCAAGTTTCTGTTATTCTACCCTACAGCCATCAAGAACATGCAGTTCTTGGTTCTTGACTTGTCCTGTCTTTAAGGACTGGCCTAATGCTGTGCCATTGTGACAATTTCATCAGTTCAACTCAGAAGATGCGTGTTTTTTGTGGGATGGAAAGTTTGAGTTTTTGTTGTAGGTCACTTTCTGCAGGTCCTGTTCTTCAAAACATGGAAGCCCATTAAAAAACTTCTCTACCATGCTGGACTCAAACACCCCCAAATGATCTTGCAAGTTATAAATCCAGCACATGGTTTGCAACCTTTTTACGTCTTTTCAGAATAGGAGATGGACTATTATAAAGATATGGAGGATTCTTTGTACACACTCAGAAAAACTCTTGCTGACCTTTTCCAAACTCCGCTGAAGGTATGCCCAGAAAATAGGCTGAGTTGACTTTACATTTTTATCTGGGGGGGAAAGTTTTGTGTGGTTTTTATTTCAGAGGCAGAGACTTATATGTAGCAGTTCCTTTCCTCTCCTCTCAGTTTCTTAGTCTGTGATAGTCTAGTCTCCTGTCATATCCACTGCGTATCCCTCATTTACCTGTATATCACAGGTTTTACTGAAGAGAAAGCTTGATCTTATGAAAAGGTCTCTATTTTCAGTTGCTACAAATAGCCACCAACTTCCAGCCTGCAGTGCAGGGCTAACGTTTTCCTCTCCTACTGAGACTCAGCTGATTTTTCATCTCCTCTAGCCTGAGAACATTGACCTGATGTGTCATTTCAGTCCACATCATCCATACCTCTTTTGACCATCACTGTTTAAAACAAGGGGACTGAAGTATCATCCTGGATAAACATGCCACCAAAAACAGGTTGATGACCACTACATAACCCCCAATTTTGGCTGATGATTTTGTAAGTTGTGTTTGCTTCATCGGTTTGCTCGTGATCCTACTGCCGTAGTGCTAACCTTGATACGTTGGTTTGCGGGGGAAAAGTTGGTTGGCATTTGGCAAAAGGCCTTCTCTCTTTCCTAAAAGCAAACAAACAAAACAGCAGCAACAACTGTTTGGCTTCCGAATGTAGCACATTTCAAATGCATGTGAAATTTTGTTTTAGCTCCAGGCTCTGAGCACAATTGTTAATTTGCTAATGATTGTTGTGCATGGAAATTGCTTGCAGCGCCAAAGCTAAACCTTTGCTCTTCCATCTCTCTCTCTCTCTCTCTCTCTCTCTCTCACACACACACACACACACACACACAAACACACACACATCAAAAGTAAAACCATAAACTGGGCAGCTGTAGCTATCTGCTCTTCTCCTATCCTCCTTTTTAAACAATATTTTATTGAGTTTATATACGTAAGGAAAAAATAGGAACATTACGGGTATGGTAAGGGAAGGAAATGTGAGGGAAGGGAATAGGGGATTTAGGATAAAATAAGGATAGGTACAATCACATATTTTAACAAACAAGCTACTGTCCGGATCATAATAATGAGTAAATATCATACTCAACCATTTTTAAAATAAGCTTAACTATAGTCATATTGCTAACAATTAATAAACAAACAAATTCAAATAAACCATTGATAATTTTTTTTCCCAAGTTGTAAAATAAACTGAGTCACCTTTTTCTTTCATCTCCAATGTTAATCTACCCATTTCTGCCCACTCTTAAGATTTTAGTAATTATAGCCTGATCAGATGGCAGATTCTCATTTTTCCTCCTCCTATTTTCTTCTAGCTATATAAAATTCTAGGTGGCATCTCCACAGCCTCCCCATCTCCTGAAGCCAGATGGGTGACCTTGGGCCAGCCACTTTCTCTCAGCCCTTAGGAAGGAAGAAATGGCAAAGCACTTCTGAAAAAACTTGCCAAGAAAATTGCAGGCACTTGTCCAGGCAGTCTCTGAGAATTGGACACAACTGAACAGAAAGGGGAGGGGGGGTGAAGCCCCATCTGATCAGATCCTTCTGACACAACTTCCTCAATGTGCACACATAAACCACAGCAGGTGCTCACTGTTCTACAGACATTCATACACTTCCTAGGTCAGATTGGTACCCCTATCGTTCTCCATCTCTATTTTTCTGACAGTTTATCATTTCAGCCAATGCAACAGAAGTGGCCAGTCACACAACCACATTTTTCCCCCAAGAGGCCAATAGTGTGAGAACAGAAGAATGACACTTTAAAGGGGTTCGTTTCCAGCATTTTTCCTCACAGTGTAAGTTTCCTCATTGCTTTAAGGTTCAATATGAGTTGTTTGCCTTTGACTCCAGCATCCCACAACTGTGATTTATCAATAAACAGTATAGTTAAACAAGCCATGGTTTAATATGACAATTCTGTGTCAATTTCTACTAAGCCTGGAGACCTTGCAAGGACTGAAACAACCCACACTCTCCAGAATTTGTCAAGCTTTTGCAAACATGCTAAGGAAACTGGATTCTGAGACTGCACCTGCCTGTACAGGATATATTGACCATATTAAATACCTCCAGTGACACTTAGACCAAATGTATAGCCTTGCTACTAACAGCAGTTTTCTTTCTAAGGTTGAGAAGATGTCAGCCTATGGTTGATAGATATCGGCCTTCCATCTAAGTTCATCAAAGCTTAAAGGAAAATCTTCTTCTCCAGTCTGTGGGATTCCACACCTGAAGCCAGAGATTATTCCAGGAGTGTTCTCCCCTCCCCCAGCTAGATAAAAGTCTATGTATATTTTCTTGACTTTTGGGTTTTGTGCACAAAGCTATTGCTTTTGAAAAGGCATTGTGCTCTCACCACGTGCAAATTAGAAAAACCTCTTCTAAAACGGGCTTTCCCACTGTGGTATTTCAAAATTAGGCAGTTGCACAGGCTTATTAAAAAAAAAAATCAACCGAAGGATATCTTCAACTATTGGTGCTATTTAATCTCAATAATTAAAAGTTTCTTAGCCCAGATTGACTCAGCATGACTAGGTTTGAAAGCTCTTTTGTTTTAAGCATCAGGATTGTGTCCCAAGGCAACTGGATTGCCTTTTTTGTCTCTGAAGACGTTTCGCTTCTCATCCAAGAAGCTTCTTCAGCTCTGACTGGATAAATCCTTCCCGTCCCCATCATCCAGTCAGAGCTGAAGAAGCTTCTTGGATGAGAAGCGAAACGTCTTCAAAGAAAAACAAGAAAGCTCAGTTGCTTCATGAAAAAGCATCTTTGGGACAGCCATGACCTGGATGACTGAGACTCTCCATAGACATCAAGACTGTGGAATATTGAGTGCAAAGAACTATAGCAAATTCAGAATTTGGTTGAGATCTGGAAATGTTTGTCTTATCTGTGGAAGACTGCCAGGGATCTACCCAGGGGGAGGGGGGAACAAGATTCCTTCCCAGCTGTCTGAAACTTATGGGGCAGCAAGCAGCTACGTTTGATAGAATCTATCAATTTCAGGTTGTATACCATGAAAACATGGTAAGATTCTGATCTCTGATGCAGCCTTGCAATCTGTGCAGAGTTGCAGGTATGGGTCTATTCACTAATTAGTGGAGATGCCTTCTGCTGAAGTAGGATGGTGGGCAATTCGAAGGAGGGGGCCCACGAGCCCATCCTTCTCCCCTCCCCCTAATTCCTCTCTCAGCTATGAGATAACTAACAACCATTTTTCTGTCTTCCCCTCTTGGCTGTGATCTCAAATGCCTCTCCCTACTCCCAAATGCCCCTTCCTCTCCCCAAGCTGTCCCAGCGGGGCTCACCTGTCACAAGCCGGGGGGACCCCAGCTGCTCCCCCCATCAGCACCTGCACCAGGACCAGCCGCTTCTTCATGCTCTATTTCTTCTGCTCTCTGACAGCCTGTTTACCACTTCATCCCGCCCTCCTGACTCTCCCCGTCCTCTCCCCGTGCTTGTCAACTATAAATAATCCTCTGTCTCGTGCCCAGGACTTGCCAACTTTTGCTGAGCTGCCGTTCTCAGCTTCAGCTCGGCTTCAGTTGGCATCCCAGCTTTGCTAGATCTTGTCTGCTACCTGCTGCTTTGGAATGGCAAGCCAAGTTGAAATGCAACTTCCCTCTTCTTGCTTGTTTTCTTCCACGGCCTGTTTTTGTTTTATTAATGTATTTATCATGTTTATGTGGCTGTCCATCTCACAGAAAGTGACTCTGGGTCACTGTTCCTATGATAGCTTTCAAATCTCCACCCTGCAACATGGGATTTGATCTATTCCATTCCTAGATGGGTAGGTGGGATTGATGATGATGATGATTGATATATAGACAGAAAGACAGACAGACAGACAGAGTTGATAGGATAGGAGAGGAGAGGAGAGGAGAGATTTAGTGGATAGATGGTGGATGGAGACAGACAGACAGACAGAGTTGACATAGATAGAAGATAGGTTACGATAGGATATGATAGGATATGATAGGAGAAGAAAGGAGAGGAGAGATTTAGTGGATAGATGGTGGATGGAGATAGATAGATAGATAGATAGATAGATAGATAGATAGATAGATAGATAGATAGATAGATAGATAGATAGATAGATAGATAGATAGATAGATGGATGGATGGATGGATGGATGGATGGATGGATGGATGGATGGATGGATGGAGGGAGGGAGGGAGGGAGGGAGGGAGGGAGGGAGGGAGGGAGAGAGAGAGAGAGAGAGAGAGAGAGAGAGAGAGAGAGAGAGAGAGAGAGAGAGAGAGAGAGAGAGAGAGAGAGAGAGAGAGAGAGAGGATAAATAAATTCTGTCTGTGCCCATCTGCCTATCTATTTTTGCAATCACACAATTTAGGAAGGTTCTTACCTTATTCTCAAGGTACTTGAGAAATTCTTTTGAATTCCTTTTGGTGATATTTCTAAGTTTCTTCTGCTGTAGGAGCCTGCTCTTTCTGGAGACTCCTGGCTGGTAACATGGAAGAATGCCTTCTCTTTGGATTTAATGGAAGATTAGGAAGTCAAGGAGACTTGACTGGAGGAAGGGTCGTAGAGTAAAAGGCAGGACATTGGCACACTTTTCTTAACTAGCATCCCACTCCTAAGTGCAAGAGCAAATTCCTCCCCTCCATGCTACCCACAATAACTTCTCTGAACTGCCCCACCTCCACAAGCAAATTTTTCCACCACTCTGAAAGAACATTGCTTTGTTTTGCCTCCCCCCTTTCTCTCTTGCTCATTTCTCAATTCACTTTCTTCATTTTGGACTGCTAATCTTGCAGGCAACTGCTTTTTGGGATCAATGCCTACTGGGTTCAAGTTTTGATTCCTCAAGGAAAGTAGAGCCAAGCCCAACCTCTGCCATGCTCATCTGGAAGCAGATTCCCTCTTATTCCCCCATGAGTTACATTATACAGTTTTAAATTCCCATGGATAATCAGTGGTAATTAAGATGAATCACCCGATTGAAATCAGTAGCATTTTACCAGGCCTTCCTGTGGCTGTTAGAAGTGGCTAAATCAGTGGTGGTGAACCTATGGCACACGTGCCAGAGCGGCACTCGGAGCCCTCTCTGTGGGCATGCGTGCCTTCGCCCCAGCCCCGCCTCCGCTACAGCCCCCTCCTCTCCAGCAGCCCCCCTGGAGGAGAGTCGCCCCCAGGCACAGCCTGCACAGAGCAGCACAGCCAAGGACATAGCTGGGCAGCAAAGACAAGACTCCGCCCTCGCACCCCATAGCGTGCAGATAATGCTGCGGGGTGTGGGCAGAGGGTGTGGCTGCCATGGTGCTGCAGGGCTGCCTGGGCGATCTGCTAAGGTGGGCCATTGAGGCGGTGCATGGCCCTGTGGGTGGGCGGAGCAGGGGGCAGGTGTGAGCGGAGCAGGCAGGGTGGGAGGCGGAGCGGGGGGCAGGTTTTGGGCACCCGGTCTCTAAAAGGTTCGCCATCACTGGGCTAAATTCACACAACAGATTTGTCCAGTCACAAAACCTCTGCCTCTGTTTGCCTCAAATGCTGAGCTGGCTTAGTTGTAATCCTCATTCCTTTCTCGTAACTGTCTTTATTATTATGAACTATAGACTGTTTTATTTGTTTATCCTCAAATGCTTTGATGGTACGGGTTGATTTAGGAAGCAGGTTAATGGTGTGAAAATACAATCAAAGTATAAAATTTGGACATTCTGAAAGTTCAACTCCACGAGTCTTGAAATTGCCAAGTTTGAGAAACAATGAATTAGAAAGATATTTCCAAGAAAGACAGGCATGGGGTAAGTTTGGCTTTTCTTAAACTTGGCTGGTTTGTGGGTTTACACGGTAGTTCAGCATACTGTACAGAGTCAGAAAATGTGACACAATCTGTGAGTTCCAAGTGGGACATAGGACAATTGTGTTAGCAACATATATAGATGTCTTTGCAAGTGGTCCACCCCACAGCTAAGAGAACAAAAAGAGAAAATTAGCAAAGCAGAAAAGTTTTCTTTTTCTTCTTCCTTTCTCGCCCACAAAGTTATTAACCGTTTCCACTTTTTGTGTAACAGAAAAGGAAATGCTTTTATTAGTGCTTTTATTAGAGGCTTTTATTAGAGGCTTTCTTTAACATGGGGCAGTGGAAGAAATTTGAATCCCCCCCCCACACAAGTAAAATCATTATTTTTAACTCAAGTTATCTTGCCCCAAATGAGGCTATTCTGGGATCGTTCTCTTTTTTTTTTTCTGAATAGCTACAAATCTTTAACTTCAGCAAAATTTATTCTCTTATTATCACACTGTTAAAGAAAGGTGCTAGAGACATTAATTTATTTACAGGTAATCCTTGCTTAAACACCACTTGTTCAGCGGCTGTTCAAACTTTTGTTGTTGTTAGTTGCGAAGTCGTGTCCGACCCATTGCGACTGCATGGACAACGTTCCTCCAGGCCTTCCTGTCCTCTACCATCTTCTGGAGTCCATTGAAGCTCACGCCTCCTGCTTCAGTGACTCCATCCAGCCACCCCATTCTCTGTCATCGCCTTCTTCTCTTGCCCTCCATCTTTCCCAGCATCAGGCTCTTCTCCAGTGAGTCCTTCCTTCTCATTAGGTGGCCAAAGTACTTGAGTTTCAACTTCAGGATCTGGCCTTCTAAAGAGCAGTTGGAGTTGATCTCCTCCAGGACTGACCGGTTTGATTGCCTTGCAGTCCAGGGAACTCGCAGGAGTCTTCCCCAGCACCAGAGTTTAAAGGCTTCCAGCCTTTCTTATGGTCCAACTTTCACAGCCATACGTTGCAACTGGAAAAACCATGGCTTTGACTATATGCGCTTTTGTTGGCAGGGTGATGTCTCTGCTTTTTAGTATGCTGTCTAGATTTGCCACAGCTTTCCTCCCCAGGAGCACAAGTGGTAATTATGATAATCATAATCACAGCATCTCTGTTGATGCATGATCACAATTTGAGACTTTCCTTCCTGGTTTCCAACAAGCAAAGTCAACAGGAAAGTCAACAGAAAGCCACAAGTTGTAGTCATACCAAGTCCTCACTTAATGACAGCAACTGGCTACCAGGACTGCTATTGCTAGGAGGCACATTCACATTTACAGTCAATTTTTGACTGACAACCACATCATTTAACAACAGAGTTTCCGGTCCCAATTAATGTTGTTAAGCAAAGATTATCTCCATTAGATTTACACTGCACCTTTATTTTGTACAACTCAAGGTGATGCGCATAGTCCCAATAACAAAAACAATTTTGTGAGGTGAGTTGGGCTGAAAAAGAATGATTGATCCAAAGTCACCCAACTGGCTTTCATGCCTAAGGTGGGACTAGGTCTCCTGATGATTAGCCCCAAATCACCCACTTGGCTTTCATGCCTAAGGTGGGACTAGAACTCACAGTCTCCTGGTGATTGGCCCAAAGTCACCCAGCCGGCTTTCATGCCTAAAGAAGGACAAGAAGTCAGGGTTTCTGGTTTCACTACACCAAACTGGCCCTTTTAATATAATGAATGTCAACACTTTAATTTGGGGACACCGAACTGACATTGCTGACACCTGACAACATTGCTGCAGAATGCAGAACTTGGAGCAAATGATTCTTACACATTAGGAGTGACATTTCTAGATATTGGTGGATTCCTCATTCCAGCGTTCCTCATCATTGGCCCTCAACTGAGATTTGCATTCAGCTATGCAGTATCTGGACGACCTGAAGCCCCCAACACAACCTCCAGTTGCAACCCTTATGGCTGCATTTGTGGTTGCATTTCAGGGTGGATGGAAATGGGGGGGGAGGATGTGTGAAGGGGGGAAAGCAAAAGTTTAAACTGCTGCATCTTCCCGAGATGCTGCTTCAAGGTCACCCAGCTGGGAGAAGCACCCGACTGCATATCAACCAATTCTTGAAGGGACCATTCTGAAAACATTTTGCTTCAACCTGATTGGACACAGGGGAGTGGGGAGTCAGCAATGAGAGGCAGTGAAGGGAGAGAAAAGTGGAACTTAGGGATTTTGGCGCATAATTCTCAGTTCTGGCTATGCATTAAAGCAATACACTTAATACTAATACTAATACTAATAATGGCGGCCTTACTAGGAATTGCTTCCATACTGCGACGATATCTGTAATAACATCAAACATCCACATCTGCCTATCCCAGGTCCTTGGGAAGGACTCGATAGGTAGACAAAATGCCAAATCCAGTCTGAACATCTGGCTGACTGTGCGATGATTCTTCATAATAATAATAATAATAATAATAATAATAATAATAATAATAATAATAGTAATAAAGTTGGAAGGGACTTGGATGTCATCTAGTCCAACCCCCTGCTCAGGCAGGAAACCCTATACCATTTCAGACAAATGGCTATCTAGTCTCTTCTTAAAAACTTCCAGTGTTGGAGCATTCACCGCTTCTGGAGGTAGGTTGTTACACTGGTTAATTGTTCTAACTGTCAGGAAGTTTCTCCTTAGTTCTAGGTTGCTTCTTTCCTTGATTAGTTTCCATCCATTGCTTCTTGTTCTCCCTTCAGGTGCTTTGGAGATCAGCTTGACCCCCTCTTCTTTGTGGCAGCCCCTGAGATATTGGAACACTGCTATCGTGTCCCCCCTCGCCCTTCTCTTCATTAAACTAGACATACCCAATTCCAGCAACCGTTCCTTATATGTTTTAGCCTCCAGTCTTCTAATCATCTTTGTTGCTCTTTTCTGTACTCTTTCCAGAGTCTCAACATCTTTTTTACATCTTGGTGACCAAAACTGGATTCAGTATTCCAAGTGTGGCCTTACCACACTTGACTTTTAATAAAATTATACCTTTCTCAATAAACTGAGCCAAGGATTGTTTCTATTTAGTGCTGGCAGCTCAGATATGGGCATTAGTTTATGGTTCAGCATATTAGTGCAGATCTAGGAAATGGACTGATTCCATAACCAGCTTAAATGTGCTGTGTGAACTCAGCCCATACAGCACTAAAGAAATCAGTGCCCTATGCAGGAATCTGTAAAGTTTGGAAAAAGCTGGTCCTGTTGCATTTCTTCAGATTCTGCCACAGACAGTTGCAAAGAAGGTATGCTTTGTCTGTTCCTGGCTACAAATGATTTGTTTGAGCCACACCCTGGGTACTTCTATAGCTTTGCACAAGGTAGGTGCAAAGAAATCACCTGTGCAACACTCAGAAGGGCTAGAGGCTTTCTGGATTGTATGTTACCGGTAAGTGTAATGGAGAGCAAGGGCCACAAACTTTCAGGACTGTAAGGTAGGTGGAAAGGGAGGTCAGGGGGGAACCAGATAAGCTAATTAGGAAGAGCTGTTGTTCATATTCTAGTATTAAAATCAAATATTTAATGCTATTCCCTCCTTATATCTCCTCATTTGACCACCTACCTGTTCCTTAAGGCCGAATAATAGGAGTTGGAGTTCTAGTCCAATGCCTTACTCAGGTAAGGAATCTTATACTATTTCAGACAAATGGTTGCCCTATCTCTTGTTAAAATCCTCCAGTGTTACAGCACCCACATCCTCTGGAGAACACAGGGCATAAACTGAATTCTGAGGATTAGAAAGTACTCTTGAACACTTTGAATGTATTGTTCAGCCTTTCTTCCAGAAGTTGCCACGAAATTCTTATTCATTAGTTGACACGTCCCATTTTCTCCAGGAACAAAAAATGGAGCCTTGGGCAGGTTGTGTTCTGATCTTACCTATTTCTTTCTCCTGGTCCCATTTATTTTGGGGTGTGTCTAGGACTAATATCTCTGGTCTGCCACAATCTGAACAACTAATAACTAGCAGGAAGGAAGTAAAATATTTTTACAATGATGACCTGGATTTTGGCAGCCCAGAAATGGTAGAATTTGTGTGCCCCTGGCATTTTGTTGATCGGCTGATGTAGTTCTAAACAAAGTTTTGCATCATGGAAAAATGACAATCTTTTGCCACAAGAATAAAGTGCTGTAAATTCAAATCTTTACTTCTTATTTCTTTTCCCACGAAATATTGAAAAGAATGGGAGAGACAATTCTGCTCTGGGAAAGAATGCAGTTATCCTTCTCAGGCGCAACCAAAAGGCACTTAATGAAATTAGTGGCTGTGGCTGTTTTCTGGCTTTTGACCTTCTGACTCTCATAACTTAAACTCACTGTCTTAGTCTGAAAGTTCACGAACAAAAGGGAAAACATGGTCTTTATCAAGCTGTAGAAAAATGCACTTTTAGTTTGTGTGAGCGATTAAGGTTTGTGGTGTTGGTCAAGCAGCTATTTGTGATTATTGCTCATCTTCGTTGGTTTATAAGTGTTTTGTAATTGTTAGGTTGTTTATCCAATAACTCCCACTTCCTGAAATAGTTAAGCCAAAGAGATACAAGCCACTCAAGGTCATCCAACTAGTTTCCAAAATGAGCACAGATTTTGAGCCGGAGGCACCACAGATGCCAACCTCCTTCCCCCACACCACTCTATATTTAATTGAGTTTTGTGCTAAAACAGGGTCACTGTCTCTTTCTACCAGAGCCTCTGTGCCCTGGAATGGCTGCTTAACAGATGCTTGTACAAAAGTGATGTTTTATGCTTTCAAAGACAGAAAGAACGATGCCAGCCTGCATATAGCTACTAAAAGGGTCCGGAAGGGCGTGGACTAGTCAGGGAGATCAGAACATGTCAAAATATTGCAGGATTCTATCATCTTCCACCTTTAAACAGGAGCCGGTCAGCAGAAAGCTGCTGTCTACACCCCTGCTCCTAAATGCTCCTTCCAAATAATTTTTGGAACACACACAGCCTGATTATTTGAAACCGATTTGTAAAATGCAATGTTGTGCATGCACACAACCTCATAGTTGACCCCTCTGAACTCAGCTCTAAAGCCTCCTGACTGGGTCACTGTCCTGAATGTAGAACAGGACTGAAGATGGCAGTGCCTGGAGAAGAAAAATATATTTCTAATAATAATAATAAAGTTGGAAGGGACCTTGGAGGTCATCTAATCTAACCCACTGCTCAGGGAGGAAACCCTACACCATTTCAGACAAATGGCTGTCCAGTCTCTTCTTAAAAACTTCCAGTGTTGGAGCATTCACCGCTTCTGGAGGCAGGTTGTTCCACTGGTTAATTGTTCTAACTGTCAGGAAGTTTCTCCTTAGTTCTAGGTTGCTTCTCTCCTTGATTAGTTTCCATCCATTGCTTCTTGTTCTGCCTTCAGGTGCTTTGGAGAATAGCTTGACTCCCTCTTCTTTGGGGCAGCCCCTGAGATATTGGAACACTGCTATTATGTCATCCCTCGTCCTGCTCTTCGTTAAATTAGACATACCCAATTCCAGCAACCGTTCCTTATATGTTTTAGCCTCCAGTCCCCTGATCATCTTTGTTGCTCTTCTCTGTACTCTTTCTAGAGTCTCAGCATCTTTTTTTACATCATGGTGACCAAAGCTGGATGCAGTATTCCAAGTGTGGCCTTACCAAGGCATTGTAAAGTGGTATTAATACTTCAAGTGATCTTGATTCTATCTCTCTGTTAATGCAGCCCAACACTGAGTTGGCTTTTTTGGCAGCTGCAGCACAGGGCTGGCTCATATTTAAGTGATTGTCCACTAGGACTCCGAGGTCCCTCTCACAGTTGCTACTATTGAGCAAGGTACCCCCTGTACTATACCTATGCATTTGGTTTTTCTTGCCTTCTCACTTGAACCCTGTAACCACACTGGGTAGTTACCGTCTTATTATTTCTCTGAAATGCTGGAATGCAGCTCACCTTCTTAGCTTCTGTTATCAGCTCCTCCCTTCTGTTTCCTTGGAGAAAGATCAGGATTATAAGGTCCATTTCTTCTCAGGTTCGCTACTGATAAGCCTTTCTCATTGAGAAGGGATAGTGAGCCATTCTGTTAGGAATAAAACCAATAAAAAGTTGAGTAATAAGTTGACCAAATCATCAAAAGCCTTTGGACCTGCTTGGGAGGATATGGTTCTTTCTCACCTAGGAGATGAAAAGCTACACAGCCCTGAAGAAGCTGAGAAGCCAGAAAGCTTAATTGTGACCATCTCCATGTTTTCCTTCCTGCATTCTCTATGTAACGTTTTCCTCCGTTTTCTCTTCTACCAGCACAACCAGTTAAATTGTGATGCAGAAAATCCCAGTTCCAGAACAATTTGGGGGAATCTAGATCAGGGGTGTCAAACCCAATTTCACTGAGGGCCGCATCAGCATTATAATAATAATATTTTTATTTATAGTCACAGACCAAAATGCAAGTGCAACAAAAGAAAACACAAGAAAAGTACAATCACAAACAGTTAACCCCAGAAGCCCTGGCTAAAGGGAATTACAACATTCTCCTCTAATAGTTACAACTCTTAAAAGAAATTTAGGAACCTGAGAAGTAATATAGGAGGAGCCATCCCCTAGACCAGTGGTTCTCAATCTTTTTCAGGTTGAGACCCCACTTGCGCCACCCATGCGTGGCGCGACCCTGACCCGCGTGCGCGCACGTGCACGCGATGGCCCGATCTGTGCATGTGCGGCATGCGCGCAACAAAAAACAAAACAAAACAAAATGGCGGACCGCGACGGCCCGATCCACGCATGCGTGGCGCGCGCGTGATGGCCCGATCCATGCATGCACAGTGCACGTGCGATGGCCCGATCCGCGCATGCGCGGCGCGTGCGCAACAAAAAAAATGGCGGACCACGACGGGCCGATCCACGCAAGCGTGGCGCGCGGGGCGATGGCCCAAACCGCGCATGCGCGGCGCGCGCGACGGCCCAAACCATGCATGCGCGGCGTGCGCACGATGGCCCAAACCGCGCATGCGCGGCGTGCCGCAATGGAAAAAAACAAAATGGCAGACCACGGTGTCCGGCGACCCCCGCGAAATGGTCGTTCAACCCCAAATGGGGTCGTGACCCATAGGTTGAGAACCGCTGCCCTAGACAACATAAGACCAGATTACTAACATTAGAACCAGAGGGATCAATTCCAAGGAGAGGCAATAGTTTAATTCTGGCTGTATTATACATAGGGCAGTATAATAAGACATGCTCCACAGTTTCAACTTCAGCCCTATCACAGGGCCATAATCACTCACTAAACGGGAGCCTCTTGAATCGCCCGCCAAGTAGTGCTAGGGAAAAGACTCTTCTATACTTGGGGATGGTTAGAGTATAGAAATATGAGGGCCACATCAGCATTGCAGTTGCCCTCGGGGGGGCGGGATGTGTGTGGCCAGGGTGGGTGAGGCCTACTGGGTGGGCGTGGATGGAGTGGGTGTGGCCTACTGGGTGGGTGTGGCCGGCTCTACATCGTTCGCGTCAAGGGTGCCTGTGGGGGCCTGGGCAGGAGTGGGACAGATCTGGGGGTCTCTGGTAGAAGGGCGGTGGGACCGGGGCAAGCACCAAGGCATGGTCCATTTCTTCATTCCTCACAAAAGGTGACCCCTCCCCAGCATGCACCCAGAAGGCGGGGCCAACACGGCAGGGGCTGGTTCCTCGCTGTTTCTAGACGGCCTTGTGGAGCTAAGACTGAATGCGTTTCAGCAGAGATGGCCACCCCAAAATTCTACATTGGCTCCCGGATGGCCTGGGCTCAAGCCAAGGCAGCGGGGGCCGTTCTCTCACTGTTTCCAGGATGGCTTCACGGGCCACATGAAACCACTTCACGGGCTGCATCCAGCCCCCCGGGCCTTGTGTTTGACATGTCTGATCTAGATAGCATCTAATCTCCTGAGGGAACCAGAGCAGGTGGAATCTCTTCCATGCACGAGGCCAAGGAATTGCTTCATTACTTCCTACAGAAGGGTCCTTGGTGCTCTCTGAGCTTGGCTGTTTTCTTGCAGATGTGTCATGACCCAAACTAGGTAACATCCTCCATGCTCATAAGGAGTGGGATTTGCTCTCAGTTTATATCCTAGACCAGGGGTAGGCCACCTTGGCTCTTTTATGACTCGTGGACTTCAACTCCTAGAATTCCTGAGCCAGCCATGCTGAGGGGAAAGGGAGAGGTTTCCATGCTGACTCAGGAATTCTGGGAGTTGAAGTCCACGAGTCATGAAGGGGCCGTAGTTCCCCCACGCTGGCTCAGGAATTCTGGGAATTGAAGTCCACGAGTCCTAAAAGAGCCAAGGTTGCCTACCCCTATCCTAGTGGCTTGCCCTATCGGTGTTGGTGGGGGATGGTCTTAGAGCAGGGGTCCCCAACCTTGGTCCTGCACCGGGCCATGGCTTGCCAGAAACTGGGCCTCACAAACAAGCAAACCACCATCCATGGGATGCAGGCAGCACGTGAAATCATGCCCCCTCCAATCCCTGGAAAAAACTCTCTCCACAGATCCGGTCCCTGGTGCCCGAGACATTGAGGGCCGCTGCCTTAGAGGTTTTTTGGTGGGCTGTTTACTGTTCCTTCTTTGGCAGTTCCTTGACTGGGTTATTGTTTACTTGATTGTTGGTCTGATATTAATCTTGGAGTTAATCTATGCTCATATGGGTGCTGATTGCTTGTGTGGAGATGTTTTGGTCTCTTTATTCCCTTTTTGGTTTGTTGATCGTCTCTTTGTTTTGGCATGTCGATTGTCTAATTTTGCATATTATGTATCAGCAAACAAACTCAGAAAGCACCAAGCAACATTCATTTCAACCTGAGCTACAAATATTCTCCTTTATTGGTTCCTACAAAAGCTCTGACATCCTTTCCTCCTCTTTCCAGCTCTGCACATGGCTGATTTTGCATATTGTTCGCATCTAATCCAGGGCTATCGGGATCAGCTTGTGCATTGGCTTGAACCATGTCCACTTCCTCTGCTTCACTGGCTTTATGGCTCGGGCCTAATCACGCGGTCCGAGTATTTCTCCTTGCTGGAGGTCAGACCCAAGGAGAACCAGGTCATTTCCATTCTGGAGAGGGTCAGCCACAAGCCAGCAGCAAGCCAAATATTTCTGGAGAAGCTGAAGGAACTTCAAGAGATCTACAGCCCTGATCTTCAGCAGTGGCTGCAAGAGACTGTGCTCCTGCGGAGAAAAATGGAACTTTTTATAATTCCACCAGGTATAAACATGGTTCAATTGATATCAACTAAATAGGACATAAGGCCTGACTATAATACATGTTTGTTCTTCAAAGGCTCTTTGTCTAGAGGAGACATGTCAAACTCGCAACGTCATGTGACGTAGCACAACTTATCGGGACCGGGACGGTTTTGCCATTGCTGGCAATGGGGTGGGCACAGCTTCTGGATGATGCATCCGGCACACGGGCCGGCAGTTTGACACCCCTTGTCTAGAGCAGGGGTCTTCAAACTTGGCAACTTTAAGACTTGTGGACTTCAACTCCCAGAATTCCTCAGCCAGCCCTCAGCCTTTAAGTCCACAAGTCTTAAAGTTGCCAAGTTTGAAGACCCCTGCTCTAGAGATTGGCAAGTCAGTCATTGTTCATGTCCCAAACCACCTCTCAAGGTTCTGTTACTATATCTTTACAATAACATTAGTTTGGGTTTGGTTTCCAAGTCTACTCTACCTTGAAAGGTTGACATCTCCACACAAAAATGAGGTTGAGAAAAGAGGTAAAACATTATTGTATACCTGGACAGCTAAACATGATTTTAAGATGCTTCAGCTGTGTTCCAAGGATTAGAAAATGTATAAGTCACAAGATAAAAATGGTTACTAGTGCATGTTCATCCTGCAGTTAATGAGAGAAGAAAATTAACCCAATAAAAGGCATGGTTTTAAATCAAGGGTTAGACTTTATGTAGCTTCTAAATTTTCTCTGTTCTTTCTAGATCCTTCACCTTCCAGAAGGAATTTGCTGATGTTTTGGCAACCCAAAAAATATAAATTCCCACGGATATCTGCAGGCAAGTTCTGTTCCCACAGATTTGTGTATCATATTTATTCTTGCTGAGATGGTCTTTTTAAACTGCTTACAATTAAAACTGAGGCTAGTTGACCCAATTTCTTTAAATGGGTAGAGTTTTGGTCAATGATTTAGGGCACTCAATTGATAGCTGAGTTCCCACATCACATTAAGCTAGTATTTCTCAACCTCAGCAATTTGAAGACATGTGGATTTCTCCTCCCAGAATTTTAAGAGTTGAAATCCTCACAACTTCAAGTTCCTGAAAAGAAATACTGCATTAAGCTAACTATGTCAGTTTGCTTGTTTCTGGCTTACTGAATTATGCAAACCCAGATCTGAGATGCCAAAACTCCAGATGGCTACAGAGCCACAATAAGTTAGATTCATCTGATGGTGATGCTGTCTACCCCACATTTTTCTTGACAAGATAGAAAAATCTGGGGTAGACAGCATCACCACCAGCTGGATCCGTAGCTGGCTAACCGGCCATACTCAGCGTGTGGTCCTCAATGGAACCGCATCTACATGGAGGGAAGTGTGTAGTGGGATGCCCCAGGGCTCTGTTCTGGGCCCAGTGCTCTTCAACGTCTATATCAATGATTTGGACAAGGGGATAGATGGGGAACTCATCAAATTTGCAGACGACACCAAGCTGGCAGGAATAGCCAACACTCCAGAAGACAGGCTTAAGATACAGAAGGATCTGGACACTGAGCACTATCTAACAAAATGAAATGCAATGGTGAAAAAAGCAATGTTCTACATTTAGGCAAGAAAAACCAAATGCACAGGTATAGTATAGGAGGTATCTCACTCAATAGCAGTAACTGTGAGAGGGACCTCGGAGTCCTAGTGGACAATCACTTAAATAGGAGCCAGCCGTATGCTGCAGCTGCCAGAAAGGCCAACACAGTGCTAGGCTGCATTAACAGAGGGATAGAATCAAGATCACGTGAAGTATTAATACCACTTTACAATGCCTTGGTAAGGCCACACTTGGAATACTGCATCCAGTTTTGGTCACCATGATGTAAAAAAGATGTTGAGACTCTAGAAAGAGTACAGAGAAGAGCAACAAAGATGATCAGGGGACTGGAGGCTAAAACATATAAGGAACGGTTGCTGGAATTGGGTATGTCTAGTTTAATGAAGAGAAGGACGAGGGGGGACATGATAGCAGTGTTCCAGTATCTCAGGGGCTGCCCCAAAGAAGAGGGAGTCAAGGTATTTTCCAAAGCATCTGAAGGCAGGACAAGAAGCAACGGATGGAAACTCATCAAGGAGAGAAGCAACCTAGGACTAAGGAGAAACTTCCTGACAGTTAGAACAATTAACCAGTGGAACAACCTGCCTCAAGAAGCTGTGAATGCTCCAACACTGGAAGTTTTCAAGAAGAGACTGGACAGCCATTTGTTTGAAATGGTATAGGATTTCCTGCCTAAGCAGGGGGTTGGACTAGATGACCTCCAAGGTCCCTTCCAACTTTACTATTATTATTATTATTATTAGAATTAGAATGTTCTCTTTCGGACCATCTAGCAGCCATCTGGGTTGCTGCAATCCAGGTTGGATAGTTCTTTTGTTAATCCATGGATTAGTGCCTACTGTAATTGTGAACTGCAGCTAATGCAGTTTATTCAGTAAACTGTGGTTAAACAATCTGTAGAAGATGGGCAGGCTGAACTAGAGGGAGGGGTTAAATAAGTCATTAATTTGGAGTCATTGCGCAACCACAAGAGAATCAAATCTAGCACCCTGCCCCCTTCCCCCCCCAAATTCTGTGGACCCTTATCTAGTGCCAATTTAGCCTGGACTGTTAGTTGCTCAGTTGTTTGTATATTGGTGGCAAGAATAAACTCTTAGTGCCTTCAACTCAATTCCTGTTCCTGGTTATTTGCACCTGACATAATGGTTGAACGTGAGGCATGAAGCACGCCATTGAGATAGAGAAAGAGACAGAGATATAGCTGTTTGTTTCAAGCAAGAACACCAACCAGGTAGAAGAGATTCATTGTAGAAAATGTATGGACCTGAAGGAACAAGATGTGTTAAAAGTTTGACCAACTAAGATCAGATAAGATCCACTAGAAGCATTGTAGAATGCTTAAGAACATAAGAACATAAGAAGAGCCATGCTGAATCAGGCCAAAGCCCATCGAGTCCAGCATTCTGTGTCACACAGTGGCCCACCAATTGTACATGGGGATCTTGAGCAGAAAGAGAAGGCAAAACCCTCCCTTTCCCTTGACCCCCAACAAATGGTACTCAGGGGAATCCTGCCTGCCTCAACCAACATAGAGGCGGCACATGGACATCCGTTTTAATAGCCACCGATACACTTGGCATCCATGAATCTATCTAGCCCTGCCTTGAAGCTATCAAGGCTGACAGCTGTCACGACCCCTTCTGGAAGTGAATTCCATAAACCAACCATATTTCCCTTTATTTGTCCTCACTTTCTTACCTACGAGCTTTAGGGAGTGCCCCCTTGTCCTGGTACTGTGTGATAGAGAAAAGAATTTTTCTCTATCCACCTTTTCTATCCCATGCATGATTTTGTACACTTTGCTTATCCAGGACAAGGCGAAAACTATAAAAAATAAACCTAAGGAAAAGGACCTGATGAACTCTGTGAGACTCTTGAAACTTCACTAGTTACCCAAGAAGGCCAGGTCTTGGCACTGCCCATTCTGCAGGTGGAAAGGGTGGCCCAGCAGAGAAAACCTGTCACTCCTTGGAGGTCAACAGAGAAAGAGAGGCCAATTCCAACATGATTTTCTCCTGTCCCAGCAGATATGCAAAAGAACAACAGCTCAACTTTCCGGAGGGGCTTGAACCGGCAACTCAAAGGTAAATATATCAAAGAGATAGTTAAAAAAAAAAAACAGAGGTGATGTTATTAGCAGGTCTGGTGTGAGATTCTTGCAAACCAGTTGCCTAAATCTTCTTCTCTTCTTTGAGGCTCAGCAAGCTCAGGTTGATTGGAGAGCTCCTAGGTTTTTGTTTTTGTTTTTTTTAAAGACTGTGAATATTACTTTATTTTTAATGTGGTTGTTGTTTTCCATAACTATAGCAAGAACTTGAAGGGAAGTTCAAAACAAGAATGAACAACACTGATGAATTTAGCAGGTCAAAAGTCCATGGCAATACCCCACAGCCTGTTCAGCAGCAGGCACAGGTTGCTCACTTCTGTATTCTCCTGCCCGCTGCCTTCTTGACAGCCCTCGTGCTTGTTGGTGAGAGCATGCTGCTAAGACTCAGGAGGAATGCTAGTTTTAGTTCCTTCTTAATTTAAGATCCAGGATAAAATCCAGTGATCCAACTTAGCTGGAGGAGGAGGAGGAGGAGGAGGAGGAGGCAAGGTCAGAACTGATTGTTGTCCAACTTTGGAGAAGATCACCCAGCAAAGGAATAAAAGAAACAGATTATCCAAAAGAACCAAATAGCTGAAGGGCAAAGGGAGGTTTTGTGGAGAAAGATAATCCAAAACATTCAGTGCTGTGGATTTCATCAGAATCATCCTCAAATGTACCTCTGCTTTTGCTTTCCCAGCTGCCCTGCAAAACCACCGTCGCTTGTTGCTGACCCAAAGTGAGAAGCTGTGCACCGATATGGAAGACACTGAGCCATGCAAATGTCCTGAAGTCTACTACCCCAACCTCCTACTACTCAACAGGCCCTATTCCAGCCCTACCAGCCATGATTACTTGCAGTTGGCTTCTCATCAGACATGGCTTCGTTCCTACCACGCCTCGTCCCATCTGGACCTGTGTCATCTTTTCTCTCCTTTCCCCCAGGAGAGCTCCTCACCTCACCGGGTGATGCTGAGTGGCCCTGCTGGGATTGGCAAGACTGTCCTTGTCCAGAAGGTCCTCCATTATTGGGCACTAGGCAGAGCCTTCCAAAGCTTTCTTTGCATCCTGGATTTTTCCTTCCAGAAGCTCAGTCTCATCACCACAAGCCAGAGTTTGGAAGAGTTGATTTGCACTAAGTTCACACATCTGAGCAGAGTTCTTCCTGCATTGCTGGAGCGACCGAGGGAGGTGCTCCTGATTTTGGATGGATTGGATGAGTTCAGGTATCCCCTGGACAGCAAACATCCTTGCCTCTGGCCAGATGAGTCAGGCCACGTGAAGGATCTGGTGTACAGTCTCCTCTATGGCACCTTGCTTCCTGAGTCCACCATTTTGGTCACATCCAGGTCTTCTGTTCCTCTCCCACCAGACCTTTTTAACCGTCATGTTTTTATCCTTGGTTTACAAGAGGCACAGGTGAAGGACTATATCTCCCAGTTCTTTCAGAGCTCCAGTCATGGCATGGAAGTGATGAACTACCTTTCAGCTCACCATGGCTTAGCTAACTTTACTTTCATTCCCCTTTACTGCTTCATTCTCTGTACAGCTCTGGGCCAATACTTCCCAGATGAGGGGGTGATCCGAGCCTCCCCACCCAGCACCGTCACTGAACTCTATCTGCTTTATGTGTGCACCATCTTGAAGTTTCACAAGCCTCCTTCTCAACCAGAGGAAGCAATGAAATGGGATCTGAGGAGGGACAAAGATTTGATGTTGCAGCTTGGCCAGTTGGCCTATGCTGGCCTGCTAAGGGGACAGACTGTGTTTTATGCAGATGAACTACAGGAGTTTGGTTTTGGTCTACAAAATCTGCCACCTGTTTATCTGAATCAGATCTTCTTCAAGGAGACCAATGGAATCTACAGTTTTTTCCATCTGACCATACAGGAATTTTTGGCTGCATTATACTCTGTAGTTAACTTGGGCTTTAATGCTGGCGAATTAACTGATTGCCTGGATCTCTGGTGGAATGGAAAAACTCCAGAAACTCAAGATGACAGTAGCCTTCTGTGCCCCGCAGAGGAATCTGCTGGTGGATTTTACAGTTCTACCTGGCACTCTCTGAATAGACACCCACAGTGGGACAAACTGCAAATGTTTTCCAGGTTTTTCATGGGACTGTTGACCTCTAGACTGGAAGGCAAGCTGGAAGGGCTGCTTGGGAGTAGTTGGGAAGGAGAACCAATCATGCTTTTGGCAAACTGGTTTGGAAAAAAGGTTTCACGTGAATCAGGTCAGAAGCTGCTGTCCTTGATACATTGCTTAGCAGAGCTGCACCAGGATGATGTGACCCAGGAGGTCATTTCCATGATGGACAAGGTGGACCTGTGCAAAGTGACATTGAACCTAGCTGATTGCACAGCTTTGGCATATGTCCTGGGCTGCTCAAAGTCTCGGCTGCTCCCAAATCTCAACTTAAGTTACAGCAATATGGGCACCGGAGGACTGAAGCAACTGCAGGACTATCTCCCTTGCTGCAAAACTTTGCAGTGAGTATCTGTTTGACAGTTTGTTGGCTTTGACCTAAATAGGCAGGGATGATGAGACTGAAAGAAATCAATATCCTATTCTCGATTCTGGAAGAGACGCAATATCTAAGGCAGCTCTACTCCACATTGTAAGGGTGCATTGCTTTTAAACTATTTTCAATCCTATGTCTTTCCCATGCCATGCCATTCCTGGGGAATTATAGTTTTATGGGCGTGCTTAACCCTTTAGAGCTAATTCTAGAACAGTGATGGCAAACCTTTGAGAGATCGGTTGCCCCAAAACCATCCACCCCGCCCTTGCTCCGGCTCCCGCCCTGCCTGCTCTGCCCCCCACCCACCCCCTGCCCCACCTGCCTGCAGGGCCACGTACCACCTCTATGGCCTGCTGCAGCAGATCTCCAGGCAGCCCTGCAGCACCATGGCAGCCATGCCCTCTGTCCACACACCGCAGCATCATCAGCAGATGATGCTGCGGTGTGAGGGCGGAGTCTTGTCCCTGTGGCCTGGGGGCGACTCTCCTCCGAGGGGGCTGCTGGTGAGGAGGGGGCCAAGGGGGAGGCGGGGCTGGGGCAACGGCGTGAATGCCCACAGAGAGGGCTCCGAGTGCTGCCTCTGGCACCTGTGCCATAGGTGTGCCACCACTGTTCTAGAACCTTTTCTGTTCATAAAAGCAGAGTTGCCAGCATGACCTTTGCAGAAGATTATTTGTAGCCCCTTCATTCAGAATTCAGGTAACACTACTGGAATCTTCCCAGTTCCTATCCACAGTTTTTGATTTAACACCATTGGCACCCAATGCTATACTTCCACCCTAGTGGGGCTCCAACCCTTTCCTGGGAAATTCAAACCTGATCCAAGAGGTCAGCCCATCCCCACAGATTTTTTTTTATTCTTAGTCGTCTTATCCAAACTGCATTACAGAAATCAAATACTTAAAATGGAAGGCGCTATTACTCTTCTCTTACATTCTTACTGCATTTCATTTTAATAGGGATTTTGGGAGTTGAAGTTTGCACATCTTAAAGTTGCAAAGGGTACTGCTCTGGCCTGTCACTTCTGTGTCTTCTGGATTTCTGCCATCCATGACCAAGTTGTTTATTGCCACCAAGTTTCCTCTGCCCCTTCACACTCATTTTCTCAGCTTGGTCCTGTGCTTCCCCCTCAGTTTCACTTCTGGTCTTTCCTTATTTTGAAAAATCCCCTCCTTTATTTAAACCCTTTCATTTCCCTTGTTTAAAGCAGATGTGTCCAACTAAGGCAACTTTAAGACTTGGGGACTTCAACTCCCAGAATTCCCCATGACCGGCTGGGGAATTCTGGGAGTTGAAGTCCACAAGTCTTAAAATTGCCAAGGTTGGACATCGCTGGTTTAAAGCTTGTTTTTTTCCTTTCCCTTGTCAAAGAAATTCTTCCCATTGCAACTGAGTGATGCATATTGATGCCAATGGTCCTCCTCAATCTAGGGCCTTCCCAGCACATCTGGACTGGTTAGGACAAGAAGTTGTGTGTGATGGTGGTGCATCTTTAAATATCACACAAGTTCCCTTTTCTGGGCCTTTAAATCCTGATCACACTTGTCTTCCAGAGAAATGTGACCTTTAAGCTACCAGAATAGCTAAAGGCAGTGGCCGTAACTGTACAAGCATGCCAGAAATGGTTAGCATTAACCTTGATATTTAACCTGTTTGATAAGCTGTTGATCCCTCTAGGTTGTGCACTTTCAGAGAATGGCTTCATTCTGTAGCCAAGTGAAGCCAACTGATTGCATTGTGTTTCAGATTGCAATACAATTCTCTAGATTGGGAAGCAGCCAAAATCGAAGCAACTATTCTAAAGTCCCCCCAGTGCTGTCTGAAAAGACTGGTGTAAGTAGAGACTGTCATAAAATGCTTTCTTTAAAATGCATGTTGGCAGGGGAACACTGGGAATTGAGCCGCCAAGGTGGAAAAACATGGTTTTGGGGCAATTAAGCTAGCTGCTCTACGGAATGAGGGGGGAGGCTCGTTAGCCAAGTTTGTGGGTTGGTTTGTTACCAGGCTAGGTAACATCTTCAGCAAAGTTTAGGGGGTGTCAGTGTCCATGTTCTTTTGCTTAGGGAGGTCACATCAGGCGAGAGTCTTGGGATGGGTCAGGTGTGGGTCATGTCAAGTGAGGGTCTTGGGATGGGACAGGTGTGGGTCACATCAGGCGAGAGCCTTGGGATGGGTCAGGTGTGGGTCATGCCAAGTGAGGGTCTTGGGATGGGCCTTATGGTGGGGAAGTCACCTCATGTGGAGGTCATTGGGAGGTGAAGTGCTGGTTGGGGAATTTTATGGTGAGTTTTAGACTTCATATTTGGTTTAGAACATCCACGGATTATCCCACAGTTCCTACCAATGGAAGGTTGGAAAAGAATTGAAATGGCCTGGGACAGTGATGGTGAACCTTTTAGAGACCGAGTGCCCAAACTGCAACCCAAAACCCACTTATGCATTGTCAGGTGCCGGGTGGGTGTGGCCCATTGGCTGGGTGTGGCCCATTGGCTGGGTGTGGCCCATTGGGTGGGCATGGCTGCAGTGTAACGGCAGACTGGGTGGGATTAAAAAGTTCAATCAATCAATTCCAACTCTGCAAGATCTTTTTTTTCCTGTGAGAAGTTGAAATTGACTGATTGAACCTTTTTTTTTTTTTTGCACACGGCGGCGGAGGCCTAAAGCGAAAAGGTTTTATAAAAACCCAGCTGAAGGCCTAGGACTGGGGTGATGGCGCGCATGCCCACAGACAGGGCTCTGAGTGCCACCTCTGGCACCCGTGCCATAGGTTCGCCACCACTGGCCTGGGACTTTCTCCCTCTCTCATCAGAAGAACCCTCCAAAATCTGAACCCGAAGGGATCACCGCCTTCAATACGGGGGCAAAAGGTAGAAAAAGAAAACAAACCAGGATGAAAAATGGTTCCGATCTGATCAGAATCTGTAGAAAATCAAGTTGTTCCAGGGCATTCCCACTGGAGGGCTTATGCTATGCTCCCTTTTGAGCACCACTTTTGGGGATTACATTAATCAGAGTTACACATTATGCACACAATCACAGCATATCATTTTGTTGGACTTGGCAACTCCTGTGCCAACTATTGTTAAAAGAGACAGAAGGCATTCCAAACACAGGGCATGCTTTCCATCCTTTTCTCCCTGACTGTAGAAAATATATCCAGAACTTGAATAACAAAAGAACTCAGTTCTATGGGCATGTTAGAGAATTTTAATTTCTCTGTTGGTGAAAAAATAAATCAGAAGCTCTCACAGTTGACTGCATTTAGCTGATTCAAATAAATGTCTTTATATTCATATCAAAATATTTACAATACCATACATTCTTCTTTACAGCAACATAGCTCAGTGAAGACTTCTTACAGAGAGATACAGAGACAAACCTGAGTCTGAAAATTCAGCTCCTAACCCAATACCCTTTTTGCACAGACTCAGTAGCCCTTTCTTCACATTGGCTGACTGAGTTACCACATGACTCTTCCTGCTCTTGAATATTCCAATAGGGCACTTGGGAGGGGCAGGTCTCTGCGCTAGGAAGAGAGCATCACCCCGTGACCTTATTTTGCAAAGGGGGTGGAGTCCCCTTAGAATAGGACCAAGGATGTGCTCTTTAGAACAGAGTTCCCCAACTTTTCATCTTGTGTGTGTGGGTGGTTCGGTGTGAGCGGCAGGCACAAGCCCCTGCCACTAGCACGAATGGAGCGCACACACCTACGTTTGCCACTGACCATGCAAGTGGGGATGTCCGTGCATGCCATTGCTCACCCACTACTTCCGTGGCCCAGTTTTGAAAGGTTTTGAAAGTGCTTTAGCACTTCCTTCCTGTTTAGCGGATGGGAGGTCTGCCTAAGATCGGCCAGGTTGAATCCATTCTAGTAAAACTGTTTGCTGTTTCCAGCTGGAGACTTTTTAAACCAGGGGTCCCCAACCCCCAGTCCGTGGACCAGTACCGGGCTGCGGCATGCCAGCAAGCGGTCTGCACAAACAAGCGAAGCCCCATCTGCAAGATGCAGGCAGCATACAAAACCACGCCCCCTCCGGTCCAAATGTTTGCAGGATTTTTGTATCAAATAAATCCGAATGAGACGACTTTCAGAGTTAGAAAAATAAACTCTATTTATTTTATTTTAACAAAAGAACGAACGATTTGCAAAGCGTGGTGGACTCTCACCAGGTAACCTCACGGTTACAAGGGAGGAGTCACACTGTTACAGAAGCATCAGCAAAATTTATAGTTAGTAAAAATCACACCCCTTTTTCAAAACATCACTAAAACATCACTATCCTCTGTGTTCCAATCATTTCTCACTATCACAATTATTCCCTAGCTACAGCTATAGTCCCTTCTCTATTGGCTACATTCCTTTCTTCTTACTCTATGCCTGGGCAGATACTTTAGGAAGCATGGCTATGAGTCATGAAAAATTTTAAACCTTTTGAAAATACTCCATTTTGAAAATACTCTCCTCACAAAGAAAACTCTCTCCATGGAACCGGTCCCTGGTGCCCAAAAGGTTGGGGACTTCTGCTTTACACAATGTTGTGAGTTGGAATTTAGGTGCTTTTAGGCGATTCTGCTGGGCTAAATAAGTGTTACTTTGCATACATTTTCTACTCTACCCAAGGCTTTGTGGGAACCGGCTGGGATCCAGTGGGGCAAGTCTCTTGTGGAACGCCCTTCGCGATAACACCACCCTAGAAGAGCTTTATTTGGACCTTACAGACCTTACAGACAGAGGCCTCCATAACATTTTGGATTCCCTATCGGGAAACACAACTCTCCGGCTTCTGAGGTGTGTTCGCTTCGCTGCTCGTTCATTATGAGACTTTTGGGACACTGCAACAGTCGTAAGTGTGAAACAGTTGCCAAGAGTCTGAATGTTGACCACGTGACCATGGGGCTGCTGCAAAGGTTGTAACTGTGAAAAACGTTCATCAATCACTTTTTTCAGGGCTGTTGCAACTTTGAACGGTTGCTAAACCAACTATTGTAAGTGGAGGACTATCTGTACAAAGTATTGCTCTCAGTACTGGAAGTAATTCATAGCATATGTTAGCTTTATTGTGACATGACATCATTTAATTGGGCCTTGCCATATTAATGTCAAATTCTTTCTCAGTATTCCAGGGAATAGATTCAACCAAGGAGGCCAACATATCCTCTCTGAATTGCGCTGCAGAAAACCCAAACTTAAGATTGTCAGCCGTTTCCTGTCTGATGCGGCTTTGCTCCAGAGTTATCTGGATTGGGTGGACGAGATCACAGTGGAGCCCAAGCAAATGGAGTCAATCAACAATGCTGGAGCCCTGGACATGATTCTGGAAACATTGGTGGATACAGACGATCCAGAAGTCAGCCACGAGGCTCAAGAAAAAGCGGAAGAGCTGAAGAAAAAGATCTGTGCTATCCTGAAAGAGGACAAAAAAAAAAAGAAGAAAAGAGATATAAGCCCTATTTAATCTGATCCATGGATTGAAGCCTTTCCAACTGTAAATAAGAAAGCTATACAGGTTGCCAGAATATTTCTGAAAGAAATTATTCCTAGGTTTGGTTGCCCTTCTAGGATTTCATCAGATGCCCTGAATTTGTACACCAAATTTTGTTTGGAAACTCATCTTCATTGGCCAGATGTTTTGCCTATGGTTTTGTACGCAATCAGACTGGCACCCCGCACTAAATTACAACTTAGTCCTTATGAGCTCATGTGTGGCCGTCCCCCTTGTCTATTTAAACCTGACAGTCAGGGCTGGCCGGACTTGGCTCATAAGGGGGGAATAGACCAACAGAAATTGTTACATCAGTTACAGCTTCATAATTTGGCTGTTTCAAACTTGCGCCATTATATGATGGACCAACAACCCCCTCCAGTAGTTACGGCAACACATGGGTTCAAACCAGGAGACAGAGTGTGGATGAAGCACTGGAAATCAGATCCCTTGAGCCCAAGATGGAAAGGACCGTATACTGTTGTCATGTGTTCTCCTTTGGCAGTGAAAACCTTGGAGGGAAAGTCCTGGATCCACTGGAGTAGACTGAAAGCAGCTGCACCTGCAGATCCAGTAACTTACAAGGTGGATAAGACTGATAAACCTTTGGTATTGAAATTTACAAGAAATACACCCTGTTGAACCCTACCGGCAACGGGTTCTCAACACACGGTGTGAACAACAACCCTGCTGAGACACTCTGGACGCTGTCTCTCTATGCACGGTGGAAGATATGAGGATTCTACAGTTCATAATACCTGTTAAGTTATTTAATATGGGGAATATACACACACATTCCTACACAAATCAGTGCAATGGCTACACGAGAGGTCATAATGCAAAAACCCTCTAATAAAAAAATTATTGAGTACCACACACAAAGAAATAACAAAAACACAGGGAAACCAAGGTTGTCAAAACTACATCAAGACTACAAAACAAGGAAACCAGATAACCAAGACTTTGATTTATCATACAATGAAACCAGAAGGGTGCCAAGATAGCTCCCCTAGCTCTTGTACATACAACAGAACCACGTATAAAGTTTGTAGAAAAGGAGCCCAAGATCAGTGTTATAACCCCAAGTCTGGTCCAGATTGTTGGGCCTTACAAATCAAAACACATAGAACAAGAAGTAGCTCTAGGGACCAGGCACTATTAGGGATCTCCCAATGGAAATCTAAACCACACTCCAGTTTTAGCGTCACCTTTGATGTTTGCAAAGCAGCTAATTATTGGGCTGCAACATATGGTTGTGGAGGGATCAGTCATATCCACAACTATATCCCAAACCATAAGTACTTGTGCCCACCAGATGGATGTGCAGTCTCCACGGTCAAATGTAAGTGGTGGTCATGTATTAAGTGGCATACCCAAGACCCGAAGGAGATGGACCACATCTTGTTTGAAAAGAATGAAACAAAAGCAGATTCCTGTGGAACAGATAACTGTAATTTAGTGACTCTCACAGTCAAGAATGGCAATTGGTTCCTGGAACAAATATGGGAGAAAGATGGCCATGGGAGGCACAAGAGTTAAATTATACCAAGGTACTAGAAATGTCTAATAATAATAATTTAACCTATACAAGTGGGAAAGATGGTGATTGGACTCTCATTTCCAACTTGGTAGGACATGTCTGTTACTCAAGAAACAAGACAGAATCTTGCATAGCAGTAGGTGACTTCCTATGCACAGGGACTTGGGAAAGTGGTAAATGGTGGTCTATAACCAACGAAACCACTGCTATGGATCATTATGCCCTTACTACCGTATCTGGGATGTCATATCTAAAAGACCCCACAAATACCAGTCTCCATTGGCTAGCCCCAGATGGAATGTACTGGATTTGTGGAAAAATGGCATACGGACAACTACCTGAGAACTGGTGTGGATCTTGTGTATTGGGAATAATTCGACCAGGATTTTTCCTGTTACCATTAAAAACTAAGCAAATTCTTGGAGTTCCCATCTATGATGAAATTGGCAATATAAGACAAAAAAGGGAACCAAGTGCATACACCCAATGCACAGGAATCACTTGGCAAAAAAATGAATGGCACCTTGCTGCATCATCCTAGTTTATGGCCTGGCTACTTGGGCTGAGGATGGAATGTATGGATACCATACCCCTATTTATATGCTCAACAGGCTCATTAGGTTACAAGCGGTGGTAGAGTTAATCACTAATGAGACTGTGAAGGGACTAACTGAATTGGCCAAAGAAAATGTGAAATCCAGAACATATATCATGCAAAATAGGTTAGCCTTGGACTATCTGTTGGCCAAAGAAGGAGGGGTATGTGGAAAGTTCAACCTAACAAACTGTTGCATCGAAATAGATGAAAGTGGAAAAGTATTGAAAGGCATAACTGACAAAATGATCAAATTAGCACATGTTCTGATGCAAACCTGGAAAGGATTTAATTTAGAAGACATATTTTCAGGATGGTGGCCAAAGTTACCAGGCCTACAAACCATCATAGTTATAGCAGTCTTGTTCATTCTAGGATGTATTTTGATTCCTTGCTTAATCCCCTGTCTTATAGCAATGATTCGAAGGATCTCAGAAAGTACAGCCCAATTAACTGCAAAACATGAAACAATGTTAGCCTTATGGGAATATAAGATGGTGCCCACTAAAAAACCTGAATCAGAGGTAGAATAATGGAAGTTTAAGCTGGAAAACTTCCAAAGGGGGGAATAATGAAGAATAAAGGAGGAAAATGAAGAATAAAGTAGGAAAATGTAGAATAATAATAATGATAATGAAAAATCACTAAAGCAAAATGATGTGTCTGCACAATTACTGGAATAAAGCTGTGTTAGCAAATACCTGACTAACCCAAAAGCACATTGCATTCAGAAACAATGTATCAAGTAAGACTCTCTTCATTGTATGCCTGTGAGAAACTAACCTGATGAAATACAATGTAGATTTCTATGTGTGCTTCTTTGTTCCTGAGAAAGGAAAGCTATAAAACTGTAGTTTGGACCCCCCTCGGGGTTCAGAATTGCTTGTGTTACTGCTTCTGAACCTTGCGCAAATAAACCTCTCTGCACCCTTTGGAATTCGTAAAAGTTCCTTTCGTTTTCCACAAGAAAATGAGACAGTTTTTGTGAACCAAAGGGTGCCATCTCACAGAATTTCTGACCTCTTTATTTGATCCCATCCGTGCTTTTAATTAAATAGAGGAATACAGGTACTTTTTGACTTGCAACTAGTGGTGGGATTCAGCCAGTTCACACCAGTTTGGCAGAACCAGTAGCTAATTTTTTGTTGCCCAGGCCCAGAATGGACTTCCAGAAGCGGCATCCATACAGAGAACCGGTTGTTCACAAATTTGAATCCCACCACTCCTTCCTTCCTTCCTTCCTTCCTTCCTTCCTTCCTTCCTTCCTTCCTTCCTTCCTTCCTTCCTTCCTTCCTTCCTTCCTTCCTTCCTTCCTTCCTTCCTTCCTTCCCTCCCTCCCTATGGTAGGATTCAGGCAGTTCGCACCGCTTTGGCAGAACCGGTAGCTACTTTTTTGTTGCCCAGGCCCAGAATGGACTTCCAGAAGCAGCATCCACACAGAGAACCGGTTATTCACCTATTTGAATCCCACCACTGATTACAACCCTTCGTTTAGCAACTGTTCCAAGTAACTTACGATTGTACAGGTACTACTCGACTTACAACAGTTCATTTAGGGACCGTTCCAAGTGACAACAGCATTGAAAAAAAAAGGGACATGATCATTTTTTTACAGCAGCAACCTCACAGTACTATCTGCATTTCACCCCCCGCGATCATGCGATGAAAATTCAGACGCTGCGCAAGTGGTCCATGTTGCAGCGTCCCGGGGTCACATGATCCCCCTTTGCACCCTTCTGACAAGCAAAGTCAATGGGGAAGCCAGACTCACTTAACAACCGAGTTGCTAACTTACCAGCTGCAGTGATTCACTTAACAACTGAGTCAAGAAAGGTCGTAAAATGGGGTAAAACTCACTTAACAAATGTGTAATTCCCCAACAGAAACTTTGGGCTCAGTTGTGGTCTTATGTCAAGGACTACCTGTACTTCACAACTGTTGCAGCCTCCCCCATGGTCACATAATCAGAATTCAAACCCTTGGCAACTGGCATGTTGCAGCATCCCAAGGTCATTTGATCACACATGCCCTTGTCACCTCGAGGATCGACTACTGCAACGCTCTCTACATGGGGCTACCCTTGAAGAGTGTTCAGAGACTACAATTAGTGCAAAATGCAGCTGCGCGAGCAGTTGTGGGCCTTCCTCGCTGTGCCCACATTTCATCAACTCTCCGCATGCTGCATTGGCTGCCTATTGGTCTCCGAGCCCAATTCAAGGTGTTGGTTATTACCTATAAAGCCCTTCATGGCATGGGACCAGGATACTTACGGGACCGCCTTCTGCCACATACTTCTCTACGACCGGTGAGAGCGCACAGGGTCGGCCTCCTCCGGGTCCCGTCAGCGAAACAATGTCGTCTGGCGGGCCCTAGGGGGAGGGCCTTCTCTGTTGTGGCGCCCGCCCTCTGGAACCAACTGCCTCCTGAAGTCCGCGTTTCTCCGACTCTCCTGGCCTTCCGGAAAAACCTTAAAACTTATCTTTGCCGGCAGGCCTGGGGATGATTGTAGTTGATTGTTGCATTAAATGTGTGGTTTTTTTATTGGTTTTTAGATATCTTATTTGGGTTTTTATATTGTATTTTCTGTTATATATATGTTGTTAGCCGCTCCAAGTCCCCGGAGAGGAGCGGCATACAAACCCAAATAAATGAAATGAAATATTTGCAACTTCCCAGCCGGCTTCCAACAAGCACTCAACGGGGGGAAGCCAGATTCGCTTAATGACTGTGTGATTCACTTAATAACTGCAGGGGTTTTGTTTTAACAGCTATGGCAAAAAGGTAATAAAATTGGGCACGATGCATTTAACCACCACCTTGTTTATCAGTGGCACTTCCTGTCCCAGTTGTGGTTACAAGTCAAGTACTCTCTGTATTTCCTTTACTCACTTTAAATAATAGTGATCTAGGGATGATCACTTACATCAAATTGAATTGTTTATTCTAAACAACCAAAAAAGATCTAGAAAGAAAGATCTGCAGGCCTTCAAGATCTCAAGAAAAGGTGCTAAAGTAGAGATATTATATTCTGTTTCTTCTGCAGGGGCTTTTCAAAATCAGCAAACACACATCTTTTGGCAAGCTAAAGGGTTTGTGTTCTTCCACATCCCACAGCTGGGTAAATAATGTAAAGAACTTACAGGTATTATCAAGCTACAGGGAAAAATCAAAAGACTCTTAACTAGATGTTGATGGGGTTTTGATTCAATTCATAAACCCAGGAAATGCCTTTTTCCCCCAGGAGGTTTATTGTTCTTATAATTTGCCAGTTAGCCAATGATTTTACCGGTAGTGAGCCAGAAGAATCTTCAGTCGGGTTTTTTTGGCTTAGGCCAGGGATAGGCCACCTTGGCTCTTTTATGACTCATGGTCTTCAACTCCCAGAATTCCTGAGCCAGCATGGCTTAACATGGAAATCTCTCCCTTTCCCCTCAGCATGGCTGGCTCAGGAATTCTGGGAGTTGAAGTCCACGAGTCATAAAAGAGCCAAGGTGGCCTACCCTTGCTCTAGACCAGGGGTAGGTAACTTTGGCTCTTTTATGACTCATGGACTTCAACTCCCAGAATTCCTGAGCCAGCATGGCTTAACATGGAAATCTCTCCCTTTCCCCTCAGCATGGCTGGCCCAGGAATTCTGGGAATTGAAGTCCACCAGTCATAAAAGAGCCAAGGTGGCCTACCTCTGGTCTAGGCCTAGGCCGCTTTATGACTCGTGGACTTCAACTCCCAGAATTCCTGAGCCAGCATGGCTCAACTTGGAAACCTCTCCCTTTCCCCTCAACATGGCTGGCCCAGGAATTCTGGGAGTTGAAGTCCACCAGTCATAAAAGAGCCAAGGTGGCCTACCCCTGGCTTAGGCAAACATGCTTCAGACTAACATCTTGTTTTCTAGAATTTTCTTCAGAACAGTGTTTCTAAACCTTAGCAACTTGAAGAGATGTGTAGACTTCAACTCCCAGAATTCCCCATGGCTAGCTAGGGAATTCTGAGAATTGAAGTCCACGCATCTCCAAGTTGTCACGGTTGAGAAACACTGGCTTCATTCTGAGAGGCCAAGAAGCCAAACAAGGGAGGCCAAAAGCTCCCTCTTTTCGTCCATCTCAGAGGGGAAAAAAAAGATTTCCATCAGCACAAATTTGCTTTTCTGTCATTTCTGCAACTTTTAAGGAGCCTAAGCTTCAACGTTTGTTTGTTTTTTGTCTAAAAAAGCCGTTCCCTCCAAATATCTGCCATTAATAACAATAATAATAACAAGAATATTATTATTATTATTGTTGTTGTTGTTATTATTATTAACAACAACAACAAAACAACAACAACAACAACAACAACAACAATAATAATAATAATAATAATAATAATAATAATAATAATAATAATAATAATAATAATAAAACCTATTGAACGAAACGTGCAGATTATAAAACTTTGGGTGGACCTAAAGCACAGGTCAGCCTTCCTAACGGGCATCTGTTCAGCGCCAGCCACGACCTGTGTCGGCTTCGCTCCGAAAGCCACGCGCGCCCACGCGAGTTCCATTTATGCGGGACAGCCCCGTGGGGGTGGGGGAGAAGGGCTGCCAGAAACCCATGATTTTACGCTCAAATAAACCTAGATTCTGCACGCCACCCCCAAAAAACTCAATAGATCTGTTTTAAACCAAATCGTTTAACCTCCCGCAGGATTGCCAGCGGGGGTTTCCTCCCAGGATAGCGAACTCAAAAGCAGATTCCGCGCAACCCCACCCCCCCGACTCCCAACAACAACAACAACAACAACAACGAAAAGGTACAATCAGCTGTGAACCGAAATGATTGCTGCCTATTTGAGTGCATGCGCTATAACGTCACGTGTAGAAAAAGGCAGGCTTCGTTAAACTGTAAAATGAAACTATCTTGAGTTTAATCCCCACGAGGCAACTGGGGCTTTCTTGTTTTTCTCGGAAGACGTTTCGCTTCTCATCCAAGGAGCTTCTTCGGCTCTGACTGGAAATGGAGCTGAAGAAGCTTCTTGGATGAGAAGCGAAACGTCTTCAAAAGAAAAAAAAAAACAAAGGCCAGTTGCCTCGTGAAAAAAAGGCACCTATGGGATAACTATGACCCTGAGAATCTCCAAGGACATAGCTTGACTTTAAAAACCCAGCATTGGCAACCCTGGAGGGAGGAAGAAGGATCTCGCGGTGGCGGAGAGAGACAAACAGAAAACGAACGCGTTTGAAAAATGCAGCAAAAAAACAAAAACAAAACCGTTCTTTTTTTTTCCTGGCTCTTATAAATTTCTCGCTCTATTAGCATTCCCCCCGCCCCTTTCTCTAGACACGCCCCTGTTCCAGTCTTGTGCGTTTTCCTTGAGACCAAATCGAGGTCGCTCGCTCTGGAAAGAGCCAGGAGAAGCCCACGCGTGACCAGATTGTCTAAAAGTGGAGAGCGTGAGAAATTTCTTTTCCCCCGCCCTCGGCCCGTGTCACCGGCAAGGGGATTGGAAGTGCCCTTCCCGTCCCGCTGTGTGTGTGGGGGGGGGACTCCCTCGATGCGTAAAAGATCCGCCTCTACCCAAACTGGGTTAAGCTGCAGTACAGTATTATATGCATTGCCTTAAGTTTTGGCTGGGGTCCCCCCCCCCGAAGAACCGCCTCTACCCAAACTGGTTTAAGCTGCAGTACAGTATTATATGCATTGCCTTAAGTTTTGGCTGGGGACTCCCCCGATGCGTAAAAGAACCGCCTCTACCCAAACTGGTTTAAGCTGCAGTTCAGTATTATATGCATTGCCTTAAGTTTTGGCTGGGGTTCCCCCCCCATGCGTAAAAGATCCGCCTCTACCCAAACTGGTTTAAGCTGCAGTACAGTATTATATGCATTGCCTTAAGTTTTAGCTGGGGACTCCCCAGATGTGTAAAAGATCCACCTCTACCCAAACTGGTTTAAGCTGCAGTACAGTATTATATGCATTGCCTTAAGTTTTGGCTGGGGTCCCCCCCCCCATGCGTAAAAGATCCACCTCTACCCAAACTGGTTTAAGCTGCAGTACAGTATTATATGCATTGCCTTAAGTTTTGGCTGGGGATCATGGTAGTAGTTCAACTGATCTTAGAAAGTGCAATATAAGGAAGATAAGGGGTGGGGTAGGGGCGAGAATTTCAGCTTTGGAAAAAAATAATGCTGATTCTTAGGACTTGATAGCTCTCCCTAGAGACTGTCCTTAACTGGAGCAGATACGGAGTTTTTGGGTTAACTCCATAATAAGTTAACTACATGTAGTTTGGCCTTCTCAGTAAATAGCAGTGCTGGGTTTCTACCATCAGTTTACAGCTGGTTCCTATTCATTCATTTCACAGAACATGACTACGACCCTATTGAATCTAGCATAGGCTAAAAATATACCTTAGAATGTTGTTAACTTCTCTCTCTCAATAAAAAAAGCTGGTGGATGATCTCCAGAAGCACATGAAAAGTACAAACGTGATTTTGAATTTGCGTAATATGCTTACCTGGCCACAAAACATGTATTCTGTGTTAACCTTCTAAACTGCAGGCTAGGCCAGTGTTTTCAAACCTGGCAACTTTTAAGATGTGTGGACTTCAAATCCCAGAGGTCCCCCACCAAAATTCTCAAGCCAGTCAGGTCCCTGGCCCTTACTTAAATTTGAGACACCATTAGAAGTCTAATCAGGCAACTCAAACAGAGGCTTCTTGAGGAAACAGCATTTTATTTTCAATCGAAATAAGTCCTAGGTGTGGGAACACAATCTGATTACTGGCAGTGTTGCGTTCAGAAGTGCCACACCTTAGAAAGTTAGTAGCATTGCTTTAGAAACCTTGTTAGCCAATGAAAATCAGACAACAGCCATTAAATCATAAGAAAGACATCAATCATTCCTGTACACTCCCTTATTCCCTCTTCCAGTACATCCCATCCATGTACATGCTTTCCCACGTTTGCATGACATTTATCCCTGATGCAAATACTGATTACAATAGCAATAGTTAGGCTAAACAATTTATTTTTGTTCCAGTTACAGAACCCTTCACCATCATTAGACAGTTTGGGACTGTCCAAAATGCAAACGAACTTAAAATCTAAGTTTACCACACTGGGCTAATGCACCCGCTAATCTTTTTCAACCTGTTGTATGAACCTGGCTAGTCTCTTTACAAAGACTTGTGTTAAACTCTGTTAAACACAAGTTGCTGGAATTGGGTATGTCTAGTTTAACGAAGAGAAGGACGAGGGGGGACATGATAGCAGTGCTCCAATATCTCAGGGGCTGCCACAAAGAAGAGGGAGTCAAGCTATTCTCGAAAGCCCCTGAAGGCAGGACAAGAAGCAACGGGTGGAAACTAACCAAGGAGAGAAGCAACCTAGAACTAAGGAGAAACTTTCTGACAGAACAATTAACCAGTGGAACAACCTGCCTCCAGAAGCAGTGAATGTTCCAACACTGGAAGTTTTTAAGAAGAAACTGGACAGCCATTTGTCCGAAATGGTATAGGGTTACCTGTCTGAGCAGGGGGTTGGATGTGATGACCTCTAAGGTCCCTTCCAACTTATTATTATTATTATTATTATTATTATTATTATTATTATTATTATTATTATTATGCAACCCCATTTTTTTTCTAAAGAATGAGCAGTGATTCTTTGAAGGGCATGCAGTATAAATTCTAGGCCAAACATTCTTCCTACATATATCATTCTACTTATAATGATACTTCTTTTCAGAATAAATGTGGAAAAGAGAAGGAGAGCAAGAAATAGTGTCATTATTGTCAACACGAACTGGAAGCAGCTTTTCCAAATTTGAAGCAGGAAGTTTTTTCTCGCCCAAATCCATCCTTCTTGAAGATACTTTTTGGAGGTTTAAAAAAAAAAGCTGCTGTCTTTTTGGAAACTATACATAATCCTCAACTTAGAAATTGAGCCCAAAATGGATGTGGCTAAGTGAGAAATTGGTTAAGTGAGTTTTGCCCTGTTTTACGACTTTTCTCACCCAGTTGTGAAGTGAATCACTGCAGTTCTTAAATTTGTAAAGGGTTGTGAGTCTGCTTTCCCGGGGGACTTTGTTTGTTGGAAGGTCGCAAAAGGGAAGCACGTGACCCCCAAGGCACTGCAACCGTCATAAAGATGAGTCAGTTGCCAAGCATCTGAATTTTGATCACAAGATCATGAGGATGCCGCAACGGTTGTGTGAAAAATGGTCATAAGTCAGTTTTTTCAGTGCTTTTGTAACTGAACGGTCACTAAATGAACTTGTAAATCGAGGACTACCTGTAGTAGCGGGGAGGGGAGAAAGAGAAGAATAGTTTATAATCCATGTAGTGACTAAGTTATTTCCATTTCCTAAAGTTATTTGTTTTGAGGTGTCTGTGTGATGGTTAGAGTCTGCCGTTGTGTGTTTCCTGTGGGAGACGGCAAGAACATGATGTATAGATTTATTCAGAAGATTTTTTTCCTCGGTAGACCACAAAAAGAAAAAAAAAGAAAAAACGTTTTTGTTCAAACATATTGAAAAGATGTTGAAGGAGTAAATAGTTTTCTTGACCATTGGTTTTGTATTCTCCTTTTTCCTATAGTCTTTGTGTCTCCTGGTGGCTTTGGAATCACGGAGAAGGTCCTATGGCTGAGAATCAGCAGCCTGTTCGTGGTGAGACCCCTGAGACAAGGCTAATCCTGATGCCATCTGGGTCATCCTCCAAGGAAATGTCTGCATCTGGAGCTTCTGAGCATCCTAACTCCTTGGGACACGTGACATCATCAAGCAATCTGTCCTCCTTAACGGTGCCCATACGCTTAGATGTCCTCTACTTCTTGCTTAACAGTGCTGCTAAAGGGGCACAGAATGCCCTGGCCCCCTTACCTATTCAGAATAGGCAAGGATCTATCCCTGCCTGTCGTGGCCCAGTTGCTTTACAAGCTGGGAGTTGCTGTGCCAGCTTCCGCCCCACCTGTCACAATGCTGCTGGTAGTGCTCCTTACGCCTGGTGCCCTCGTGCACCTCCCCATGATGAAACAGTTTATAGAAACTGTTACTCTGATGGCCAATTGAGCACTGGAGTCCCAGACAGACAGAATAACCAACGGATCAGGGCTGCGCAATGGGACGACGGGAAGAACTGGTCTGGATCCACTCAAGCAGATCCGGCAAGGGGATGGAAACGATCCCAGTCCCCATTGGGGTGGAAGGAGAGGCAGAGAGATGAAGGTGGGAGGTATCGGAAAGGGGACAACTGGCAAGGGAAGCAGGGGGATTTCAGGAAGCCTTGGAGCACCCACAGGGAAAGCCTGACTGAGTCAACTCCTTGGTCTTCAGGCTCACTGAATAGGAAAAGGGAAGCCACGTCATTTGGAGAACCTTCTCTGAACCTTAAGCAGAAGCGAGATGGAAATTGTTGGCCAGAGATGTGCGATGGCTCCAAAGGCCAAAGGTATTTGACCCATGCCCAGATTGAACGGCAGAAGAACCAAGGGCCACAAGAACCGGCCAGCTTCATAGATAATACTGCAGCTGCTCAGATGACCAGTACAACTGGCCAGGATAAAAGAGAAGATTGGGAAGCAGAGTATAAGAGTACCCAAGAAACTTCCAGTACTCCTGAGTGTTCTTCTTCCCTTCAGAGCAAAGAAATGAACACTTCCGAAGCAGGAGATAGTTATGATGTAGAATGTGTTCCATCTACTGATCAACCCAAACAGATACTGGAGAGCTCTCCTCAGTTTCCCAACTCAGTTTCCCAAGACCAGGCAGCTACACCTACTGAGATGGAACCCACCGCATCTGACTCCAACTGGAGGAAGAATGGCAGATTTGTCCATTATCTCCAGAGCCTTTATTCTGATGTCCCAGAGAAGTCAACTTCAGAATGTTCTGCAGATCTGACCATCAATATAGATGCAGAGAAGTCTAAACCAGAAGAGGAAGAAGAGGCTACAAAGAGTGCATCTGATGGAGAATTAAAACTCTTGGAGTAGATTATTACTGGGAGATTAGCTAGGAGGAGAAAAGGAGGATACTGTTTAGTTTATAGACTTGGGATCTCAGAGGAAATTTCTCCAAGAGTTTCCAATTCTGGAAGTTCAGAGCTGTTTAATTGGTTAAGATACAAGTTTGATTCCAGTGTAGGTAGGTTGTGATTATTATTCACAACCTGTGTTATCCTTTTCTTCATGGGACAAGGTTCTTCTGACATACAGATACCCCCACTGCCCTTCCAAAATAGGCTAGATTATGGGCATATCATCCAGCAAACACAACCCATATTCAACCAGTTAATCTTGTTATTTGAAGAGAATGGAAAAAGGAATGGTGGATCACGTTAGTGGCATCATTTATCCTTAGTCTGGGTGTTCTAATAGAGAAACCAATGAAAAGCTACTTCAGCTTGTGTTAACCATCACAGCTGGGATTTTTAATTTGGCAATTTGTTAGACTAGAAGCATCCTACTGACTCCATGCACACATCCTATGGACCCACATCCATGGGTGACTTCTACAAAATGCCCATTGTGGATTCTGTAGAAATGATCCATGACTTCTAAACTACAGTCTTATCTGGTTTGAATCCAGAGATTAACCCGTATTACATCTATCATCTTAAGCACAGAAGCTTGAAACCATGCAAATCTCAAGATACAGACTACATAATTTCAAAGATTGTATCATTTCAATGCATGGGAGAAATGGTTAGCAAAGGACATCCATACTTTTTTCTTTGCACACAGAGATGGATATGTTATTTTAATCATGATCTCTGTCTAATATATCTAAATGCATTAATCTTGCTTTTGTGTTCATGACTGTTAGATTAAAGTTGTTTAGAAAGCTTTAAAAACATTTTTGTATACCTTATATGGTGAGTGTGGGTTTTAAAACCCAAGAAAAGCATCAGCGGTGATTTGGAATATTTTATAGTAAAATATTGTTTCCCCTAGGCTGGGGAAGATGTGAATTTGTGTTTTTCTGATAACTTGTCACTTGTTGCAATAAAGTTGGCATTGTGTTAGCAAGATGGGCTGTTTCTCTTTAATATACAAGGCATGGGCACGTTTATTTAAACTTGAGCAGGGCTTTTCAACCAGTGGTACGGGTACCACCTGTGGTACATTGGCACCTGGCAGGTGGTACGTGACCATCCTAGAAAAGTGGTAGCGGGGGAGGGAAATGAGCTGGACCGGTGGCAGCACCGCACAAGCCTGAGCGAGAGATGGCTGGAGCTGCAGGGCTGTCAGGGCTCAGCGGAAGCGCCAGGATCAGTGCTGCCTTCCAGCTGATCGGCGCTTATTTGGGGCTGTCAGGGCTCAGTGGAAGCACCAGGATTAGTGCCAGGCTCCAGCTGGACCTTGGTGCTGATCCTGGCACTTCTGCTGAGCCCAGAAGAAGCACCAATCAGCTGGAAAGCAGCAATGATCCTGACACTTCTGCTGAGCCCAGAAGAAGCACTGATCAGCTGGAATGTTGCAGCATCTCCAGGGTCTTGTGATTTACATTCAGATGCTTGGCACCTGATTCATATTTATGACGGTCACAGTGTCCCAGGGTCATGTGAAGTGACCAAAACCTGCTGCAACCACCCAGCAGACCGGGGAAATAAAAACCAAACACACACCCCCTACTCCATCCCCCCTGCCAATCTTCAATAGAAAATGCTCACAACAGTGAAAACCTCGGACAGGAGGAAGAGCGCCGCCGGGCGGGCAGGCAGGTGTCTTGCTCGGCTGTGGCTTGAAGAGCACTTTTTCAGTGCCATTGTAACTTCGAACAGTCACTAAGCGAACTGTTGTAAGTTGAGGACTACCTGTACTTCATCACTTCCCCCCCCCCTTTTTTTTGGTCATCAAGTTTTTGACCCCTTGCTAGGCGACAGGTGGTACTCGGATGTTGCCATATCCTAAAAGTGGTAGAGTGGGTGAAAAGGTTGAAAAGCCCTGAACTTGAGCAGAGCTGTCGTGGACGTTTCAAGAAAGCCAATAACACTTTTTAAGATTCAATTTTATTTACCTAATTTTATTTATCCAAACAAACCAGCATGATCAAAGCAGCACGATCGAAAGAGGACACTGGGGAAGTCAAATATGAGATCATCTCCTTACCTAATGGAGTAATATTTTATTTTTATGAGATCAGTTCTCTTTGCATAGCTATTTATTTAGCTACTGTTTATTTCACTTGTAGATAACCTAAAATCAATTAAAAACTCAATGATTAGATAGATGATAGCAAGAGAGAGATGAAGAGAAAGACACAGTATACGTAGGGATAGATAGATATGGAAGGATGGATACAGAGATTTAACAGATAGATAGATTACTGATAGAGAAGAGATAGAAGATAGATACTGGATGGGGGGGCGGTGTTAATTTAGCAACTTCCAGAGGTTTTATGCCATTTCAGAAGTTTCTTTGTAAGGAAATGGATATAAAACTGTTCAATCCTTTCAGTTCTTCCTCCTTGCACTTCAGTTTCTTCACAAGGAAGTTTATAACATTTAAATTACAGTCAAAAACAAAACATTATTTCCCTTGTTGGACAACATCAATGTAATTGGCCAGAATCCTTGAAGAAAGAACCCAGAAGCCTCATTGGTCAGAAGTGCAGATTCCATTGGTAGTCTAGAAACCTGCAGTGGTAGCTAGGGCAACAGAGTTGATTTCAAAAGAGATTGCTGTTTCTCCATCCTTGCTTCCATTGGAGAGAAGCTACCCCTAATGGCAGAAAGGTGTGGCTGTTGGACCTGTTGTGGGAGGGAGAAAGGGGTAAGGCCTTTTAAAAAAAAGAACTGGACATCTTGACCTGAATTTTGCCCCCCCCATTCGTATAGCAACATGAGGAAAGTATAATGGTGGTTCTTAGATTGCCCCATAAAACATCCATGGAAATAACAAATAGCTGCATTTGTAATTAATTTTTTTTGCAGGTTTTCATATTCCCATTTGAAAAGTTAGAGGTTGTGTGTAGTTGAATTCTGTTCACATAAACTAGTTCGGTTAATTATTATAAAGAAGAAGCAACTTTCAAGTGTAAAGGAAGGATAAATGTGCATAGAGCAGCGGCTCTCAACCTTTTCTAATGCCCTGCACCCCTAGAACGCTTCTGATATATTCTCCCACCCCTTACAAAAGTTTGAAATAACGGCAACGAATTATACATATACACTATAATTTTGAAAACCCAAGTTTTTGCACTACCCAGAATATCGTCTCGCACCCCCAGGGGTTGTGAGCACCCCCGGTTGGGAACCCCTGGCATATAGTTTGATTTAAGGTTTGTTCAATTGTAATTCAAATTATTAGATTGGTTAACATCTACAGGCTTCATGATCAATAAAATTTGTTTTTAAATGGAGTTATTTTAGATAGATTTGGAGAAGGTGAAAAGTAAATACATTGATCAACCAACTTAGCACCAACCATACAGAGTTTCTCAACTTTGGAAACTTGAAGAATTGTGGACTTCAACTCCCAGAATCCCCCAGCCAGTCTGGACTGAACCAAACAGATGCTTAGCTATTGTTTTCCTCCCCTCATCTGTATGAGTGCCAGGATGTACCTCACTCTACAAAGATGCAGTTTCTAGAAACCTAGAAAAGAAGATAATTTCCAAGAAATTTGTGCAATAAAATCAGAGATGGTACCAAATTTGAATGGGTCCTCAGCATCTGGTCAATAGTAATTTCCATCCTGATTTTTATGACCATTTTTTTGGTCAGGAATCCCATCCATTCAAGCCCTAAACAGATGCGGTCTTGCTTAGTTTCTCTGAGGCCCATCAGCATTGGTGAGATGCTTACACCAGGACTAAAATTCTTCTCTTCGAATTTAATGGAAGCAGGGGAAACTAAGAAGGCTGCAGGGGGGTAAAAAGGAGCCATTTTTAACTCCCTGGCCATCTTTAATCACGAGGTCTTATGTGTCCATTCATAGCTAAAAATGCAATGATCTCATATTTTGTTGAAAGTTGACTGTCACATGGTCAGAAGTAAACAACCCAATATTAGACCTGGCTATTATTAAACAGACAAGATGGAAATCAATAGAGACCCATCCAGTCAGTTGCATAGCTTGGAAAGGAAAAAAAAAGATGCAGAAAAAATACATTCAATTTCACTATAACTAGATAAAATTTGATAAAAAGCAGTTGCTGGAAGCGTTTCAGAATGGCTTCTTAATTTTTCCATGATAAAAAATCCTGATCAAAAGTTGCTGGATCCTTGTCTGCCTGATGGCTTTTTCCAATTCAGCCTTCCAAGGAGAAACCTCACAATTCCATCAATGAAAATCAATCAAAATAGAGCTGGAAGGTACCTTGGAGGTCATCTAGACCAACCCCCTGCTCAAGCAGGAGACCCTACACCATTCCAGACAAGTGGCTGTCCAGTCTCTTCTTAAAAGCCTCCAGTGATGGAACACCCACCAAGCTGTTCCATTGGTGAATCGTTCTCACTGCTAGGAAGTTTCTCCTTAATTCCAGGTTGCTTCACTTGATTAGTTTCCATCCATGGCTTCTTGTCTTGCCTTCTGGTGCTTTGGAATATTCTACTGGGTCATTTTACTCCTAAGTGAGGGAACACACTGAACAAGAAATCTCAGAGGAATGTTTCCAGTACAGCCTAGGTCCTAGGACAGGGGTTCTCAACCGTGGCAACTTTAAGACTTGTGGACTTCAACTCCCAGAATTTTGCTGGCTGAGGAATTCTGGGAGTTGAAGTCCACAAGTCTTAAAGTTGCCAAGGTTGAGAACCCCTGTCCTAGGACTACAATCTGAGATCCTTGCATGTTTTACCAGACCCAGAGCTTTCCTCCAATATGACATTAATCAGGAATTAAAAAATAAATTAGAAACAATCATAATGACTCTAAATTTACAGTCTTTTTCTTCATCCTCCATCTAGAGAAATCCCTTCCACTGCAGTTTCGTTAACAAGTGTCACCAGTTTAGAGATAAATTTGTCTTTCTTGACTCATCCCCTGAAGATCAGCAGTGGCATTTGCTCAGCTGGAAGTCTGCTGTTGGAATATATGTCCTTGAGTACCTCTTACTGGGTACTGGAGACAACTCACAGAGGCATGGTTCATAGTGGACTCTGGAACATCTGCTTAGCTCCAAAATGCAACCTGTACCAGTTTAATCTCTTAGGTATGATCTCTCCTCTCCATCTTGTAATGTCTTAAAAAATATCCATTCGTTCAGTTTATATTCTGCCTTCCCTCCAGGAAATAAAAGCAGTAAATACAGGTAGTCCTCAGTTTACAACCTCAATTGAGTCCAAAATTTATGTTGCTAAGCGAAACATTTGTTAAGTAGGTTTGCCCCATTTTATGACTTTTCTTGCCACAGTTGTTAAGTGAATCATTGCATTTGTTAAGTTAGTAACAACATTGTTAAGTGAATCTGGCTTCCCCATTGACTTTGCTTGTCAGAAGGTCACAGAATGTGATGACATGACCCCGGGACACTGCAACCGTCATAAATATCAACCAGTTTCCAAGCATTTGAAGTCTGATCACGTGTGGTTGTAAGTGTGAAAAATGGTCATAAGTCACTTTTTTTCCAGTGCTGTTGTAACTTTGAACGGTCACTAAGTGAACTGTTGTAAGTGGAGGACTACCTGTATAGTGCTCACTTCTACCATTTGTGCCCGCATAAAGAACGCTGAGAAATAGGCTGGGTTGAGGAAAAAAATGGGTTCAGCAATAAGAGGCTGATGAATTTACAACCAGTTCTCAAAAGATAGATTTTGTTCCTTTCGGGCCCATTTCAGCTACCGTGTCAACTCTTGGACCAGCTAGTTGGTGGTGGTTTTTCCTGGCCCAGAACAAAATAAACAAAGTGAATTTATAATGAACGTTAAACATTAAGCCCTTTACCCGTGTTTTTTTTTCCAGGATGTCGATCTGATTTTCCAAGCTAGCCTCTTGCTTTCAGAGCCAAGCCCAGAGAGCCCAACCTTTTATTTGCTTGCACCTAATAGACCAGCGGTTCTCAACCTTTTCCGGGGCTCGACCCCGACCCTCATGGCGCATGCGCGGCGTGACAGGGCGCATCGCGCATGCGCGGCGTGACGGCTCGCATCGCGATAGGAAAAAAAATGGCCGACCAAAAAAAATGGCCAGCCCAAAAAAAAATGGCAGGCCCACATGGCGCATGCGCGGCACGACGGCCCGCATCGCGATAGGGAAAAAAATGGCCGACCAAAAAAAAATGGCCGACCCAAAAAAAAATGGCGGGCCCGCATGGCACATGCGTGGCATGACGGGGCGCATGCCGCATGCGCGGTGTGGCGGGGCGCATCGCGCATGCGCGGCACGACGGCCCGCATCGCGATAGGGAAAAAATGGCCAACCAAAAAAAAATATGGCGGACTGCAGTGCTTGGCGACCCCCGTGAAATGGTCGTTCGACCCCAAATGGGGTCGCGACCCACAGGTTGAGAACTGCTGTAATAGACGGAATCTTCCCTAATTAAAGCTATAACCTTCTAATTTACTAAGTATATCCTGAGAGATTTTAGGCTGTGGCCAGCCTGAACCTCTTCCTTCCTCTCCTATCCCCAGTTCAGGACCGCATAGTCTTTGAACCCAAGTTTCTTTCTGGGGAAGCTCAGTTTTACCAAATATTTACCTTCTATTCCTGCAGGTGCAAATTCCATTACATCAAGCCCAGATTTCCCCATGCAGTTACTAGTTTCAAGATCACACAAGTTTGGCTAGATCTTGCTACCTATTGGGACCAAATTTCTGACTTGACATCCCAATTAACGTCTAGGTAGACATTAGGTACTAAGCAATGAGGCAAAACCCAGCTATTTTTTTAAAAAAATAATCAGATCTCACTTCCATTCTCACCATTAAATATTTGATAACAAGAGTAATGACCCCTCTGATTCATTTAATTTCAGCATTTTTTTTAATATCCAAGGGTTGCTAGCAATGATGAACCAGACTGAAATTTTTAGACTTTTTTTTTGTAACATGTGAAGTTGTAGCTGTGTTAGTAAAAGAGGGACATAAAATATATTGGAGATTTAACATGCCTTTTATGAGGGCTATTATTTAGACTTGGCAACTTGCTACTAAATGGTGCAGAATTTTTGGAATTCTCCTTGAGGTGCAAGAACAGGGTTATGAAGCTGCAGTTGTCATGGTTCCAACAGATGAAACTCTTCAAAAGAACCTCGAGGCATTGTTTATTTTAAAGAATCTTTTATTTGAGTAGCATAATATTGGCACTTACATAATCAAAGACAAAAACTGAATTCCCCTCCCCTGGGCACATAGTACCAAAGCACAATTCTCTCCTCCAATTTACAGTCATAAATCACATTCCCCAATTAGCTTGAAGGCGGGCTTCCTCCCCAGCCTGCAAATTCTTTATCATCTCTGATTTCAACAATCTTGATTCTCACGCTAGGTTCAGTGTTGTTATGTCTAGCTGGACTCTCATTCACATCCCTCCTCCCCAGCATCATTTAACTCTAAAAGCGAAAGGAAGAAAATGGCTACGTTTCCATCTGTTGTCAATGCAAAAACATCAGGTGTTAGCAGTGTTGACAGCAGTTGCACATACCCCCACACACTGATGTTTTCTTTCTTTTCTTGGGCACAGCTTTGCACATCCATGTTACTCGCACCTTCCTGCTGATGGCCCTTTTCTGTGGCTTCATAGGGTTGATTTGCATTTGCATCTCTTTTGAACGTAACAAGCTATGCAACGTATCGGTGATAAAAGCAGCCGCCATCTTCAGTTTCAGTGCAGGTTGGTAATAAGCTTTTAGACTTATTCTAGAAAGGCGTTTTTGAGTGGGTACAGAGTGAGAAAACAGCCTTTGCCTGCAACTCTTTAAAGCAGCTGGGTCTCTTCTTGGTATCATGTACTTCTGTGGCAGCTGCACAGTCTCAGGACAAAATCCAAACGTGTTTTTTTCAGGAGGCAACTGGGCTTTCTTGTTTTTCTTGGAAGATGTTTTGCTTCTCATCCAAGAAGCTTCTTCAACTCTGACTGGATGGTGGGGAAGGGAAGGATTTATACTCCTTGCAGATAGCTGGTCGTTTGCCTTCTTTTGGAGAGTCATTGAAGCCACTTGGTGGTTCTTCTGTGTCCTCAGGGCCACCTGAGTGGCGTAAATGGGTGTGGAGCCTTCTTGGAACGCTCTAAAGGAATGCAGTCAGAGCTGAAGAAGCTTCTTGGATGAGAAGCGAAACATCTTCAAAGAAAAAACAAGGAAGTCCAGGTTCCTCCTGAAAAAGCACCTTTGGGACAACCGTGACCTGAGTGACCGAGAATCTCCACAGAGTTTCAGGAAGGGCCTTTGTTTGTGCATCTTTTTGGAACTTAAATCAGAAGCAGCTCTCAGCCCTTATTTGAGGGACTTTGTAAATACAGACGCCGTTCTTCAGGGGCTGAACCTGTGCTTTGCATGAAGGATGCCCTATGGGTGAACTCAGGTATTTCTTCAAATTATTCCAGCTGTTGGACTGCTTGTCTAAACCCAAAATGGGATTTTTTTTCAGGCAGTGCTTGCTTCCCAAAATCTCTCAGACAAATTAAAAAGAGGGAGCAAAAGAGACAATCCCCCCTCCCCCCCACCTTTAAGGTCACAATCCAAAGGGACAAGGCTGGAGAGAGACCAGCTGTTCCAGCCCAGAAAGAAATAGTGAGACATAGCTTGGCCTTGGTAGATAGTTCAAGCCAGCTGGTTACATGTTGTTGGAGCTCCTGTTTCTTTGTTATGATATAACTCTTGCTCATATGGATGGCCCTGTGCTTGATGGATAATTAGATTGGGTGGTCCTTCAGTTCTGTTGTCCCAGGGCAATTCTCAGTTAAGAGCTGGTGAACAGAAGAGGTTTTCCACAGTGGTTGCAGCATTAATCAGTGGATGAGTTTCAGCCATGGTATTCTTTCCTGGAGATAATGAGGTCCAGCTTCCTACCGGTAGCAGCCTTGACTATGTGGTTGATGGGTGAGGTTGCTAGGTTGCTCTTCAACTCCCATTCCACGCTTCCTTTTCCTTCTCTTTTGCTCTAGGTTTCCTCATTCTGGTTGCCATGTCTGTGTTCACAGCCATTCTTAGGAGATCCCCAGGATATGCCCAACGTTTAGTAGTATTTGGCACATCCTTCAGCTTGGGCTGGGCCTCCATTCTTATGTACATTATCACTGGTGAGTCTTTTTTAAAATGCCTAGAAGTCCTGCAGTTGTCTTTTCCTTTTCTACATTTAATGTCCATATGTTTTTGACACTAGCGATGGTTTGAAGGACTTCACAGGTTCTTCCCTTCGGCCAAGCTGGCTGGAGAAATTGGGAGATGAAGGCCAAAATATCTGAATTTTCAAGACTTACAGATAAGCATCAGGCAACTTTTTAAAATAAATAACTAACTAAATAAATAAATAAAATAAATATAAATTAAAAATATTACTATCTCTGGCTTTGACAGGTGACTTATATGATTTATTTTCTTTTTCCTTTTCTCCCTCAGGTATTCTACTTTTGCTGACTGAAAAAACCATTATTTCTTTAGTCTAGGCATTGACCCTTCCACTGAGACTTTAAAAAAAAAGTCACCCATAACACATTTATTGGTTTCATAATCATGGAAACGATTATGCACTGGAGCATTGAACTGGGACAAATGCAACCTTATTCCGGGTATATGAAGACAGGATCCCATTTCTCCTTATTCCAATGTAATTGAACCATGTTTTGCTACTATGAATGGCCATCAGCCAGCTTTCTCCCTGATTGACAGAACATTGGCATGTAATATTGTATGATAACTGGAAATGACTATGGCTTGTTAGGACAACCCAGAAACTATGACCTGGGAATAAAACAGGAGCTTGCTTCACTTTTAAATTGGAAACTGGGCTTTGACTTGGGTTTCTAGTTCTGACTTGCAGCTAAGTAATGGCTCATGCTAATTTAAAACCTGTTAGGTATCATAATGAGTCAGAGAGGGCTGAGACAGAAAATTAGAAAGGAAGAGACAGAAAATAAGCATATGTGATGCTACTCCATGGTGGCTATTGTAAATAATACCTCAAAAAAGGTACCTTACAGCTATATTGTGGTAAGTCAAGGCAGACAATATTTCAGCCTTTCTCCAGCTGAAAATGAATTAGACAATGCGTAGGTTTGCTGAAGGAACATTAGCTTCAGGTGTAAGTGAGTGAGTTTAACACAAGTGTAACTAGGGCGGTAAAATGGACATCTTGAAGAGAATAGTGGTGTCAATTTTGCTTAGGCCTTGTTGTTTGAGGATTGTGCAAATGCCTGTGAATCTGTCATGTAAATATCTCTTTGTGGGGATCAATTTACCTGTGGATTGTATTTGTCAGTGAAAACATATATGAATATGGTTTTGTTTGTTAATTGTTGTCAATCAACTCTTCCATAACTATGTATTTTGCCCCATGGTTGCCTAGCCTCTCTTGTTCCACCCAGATTTTCTTGAGATCTTTTTAGATCATGCCTGTCTTTTTTGAAATTAAAGAAGCAATTTTTCAGTGTTAAAATGTGTGCAGTGACTTTTTTTCTCCCCCCAAAAAACCTGGCATGGTGAGATATATAAAGGATTTGACGTAGGCTAAAGAGATCCAGGTTAAATATTTGCTTAGTCATAAAGTTCATGGGTGGTCATGACGCGTTCTTTACACAGACAACAATTGTAATTTGTTTTGGCTTAACATGAGTGTCAACCCAGTCAACTATGTTTTATTGAAACAATCACGATTCATTAATATCTTATCTTTTTTTTTTGTAGAAAATTCTTTTATTAAAACAATCAACATCGAACATAAGATCGTATCAAAAAGCAATCATCATATAACCTGCAATACAACACTAAGGATTAGTCTTTGTAAACGTCTGGTTTAGTAAACATTCCTCACTCCTCACGTCAAACCTCAACTATACGCCTGATACATTTTATTTGATTGGTGTTTCTCTTATATATGTTCTATCTACTGTTTCTAGTCTATCACATATTGTTCATTCGAGCTTCAGAAGTAAATTCGTCTCAGTAGAAAGAATACTGAATGTGGAAGGGCATGGTCTACTATTTGGCTGGCACGCATACTTGGTGTACGACAAAAAGGCGGACAAGAACTTCAAGGAGAACCCACTACGAACCCCGTTGTTGTGGGTTTGGAGGAAATATCTTATCTTGACATGTTAGATAGACCTAGTTCTTTCTCTCCCTGACTTACTTCCTGTGATGGCTGGAAGGCCACAGAGAGCTGAAGAGAGAACCAACAAATGTCATCGTGAGCTCCCTAGAGAGAGCGGGGAAGAAACATAATAAATAAAAGTATGCCTCATTTAAGTTGACTTCGAATACAAATGAAACAGATTAACATATTTAGGGCAATGGCAAGGCCTGGCCTCGGACAAAATATTTTGGTTTCCTTCAAGTCTAGGGTGAGTTCTGAAGGAAAAAAGTGACTTATGACCAGTTTTCACACTTACGAACGTAGTGGCATCCCCATGATCTTGTGATCAAAGTTCAGACACTTGGCAATTAACTCACATTTATGATGGTTGCATTGTCCCTGGGTCATGTGATCCCCTTTTGTGACCTTCTGACAAGCAAAGTCAGTGGGGAAGCCAGATTCACTTAATAACAGTTGGACTAATTTAACAACTGCAGTGATTCACTTAACAACTTTGGCAAGGGTCGTAAAATGAGGCAAACTCACTTAACGAACGTTTCCTGATTGCACTCTTCAAAAATCTCCTTCAGTATTGTTATTGTTTTAGCATCCTGTTATGGGTTTGCATATGGGCCTCTCATCCCCTCTTGTGTTCAGTTTTTGAAATCATGAAGTTGCTTACATTTGTGATGTCCTACAAAAACCAAAACAGGATCAATTTCCCACAAGGAGTTGTTTTTTCCTCATGATTGAGTCTAACATCTTCTTGTAAAAGTTTCAATATTCCAATTTTATGTGTACCCTTCGTTCATTTGTTGAAGTCTTATTTAACTTTCTGCTGTTTATTTCAGATTTTTTTCAATTCCCAAGCTTATGACTGAACTTTTCTTTCATTCAGAATAGAAGGTTAACTGATCTGCATTTTCGAATTTGTCCTGAATGGTGGAGGACAACTTTCCCTGTTGCTTATCTGATTGGTTTAAATTTCCACATGTAGAATTTTTCAAGAATCTGATTGGTCAAATGTTATGTTGCTTGGCAATGACTGGATCATTGTAGTGTCCTAGGCAACTAGATTTATTTCTGAAGGGGTTGATGCTTCTCCAGACTCAACCCCCAACATAAATATGGTGGACAGGTATGGCAACAGGAGAACCCATTATGGTAGGGGAAAGGGGAGGATATGTAGAACAGACAATATGCCATGGAATATGTGGGGTGTACGGTCCATGAAAAGCTATCCAATTTTGTGAACTGATGTGTAGGGCTTGATCTCATTTTTCAACCACCACTCTGTGGCCATAAAGCACCAATCCATCTTCTGACACATAGTCAGAATCAGCCCTCATCTTCTGCATCCACCAGGCACTGAACTGAATCGCTAAACTGTTCGTTATCCTTGGCTGTTGGGTCCTTAGACTGGAGAAATGGCCTATTTAATTTTAATTCTCCATTCTACATAATCAGCATTATTTCCAGAGGGAGAAATACAGAACTTGATGGACACGGATCTTCATATTGTCTTCCAAAAGTAAATGCTATTCTGAAATGTTCACTCCCTGAAAGTTGGACATGTATGAGATTTAAAGGAGAATGGAGAGAAAGAAGAATGCAAGTGCCTTTTAAAATTTGGAGAAGAAATGCTACCTTCTACTGGTAACTAAGACAATTTTAATTTCCCCACCCTTCTTTTGGCTTATGTTTGGTTTTAATTTTGTAGACTTGCCCACTTACAAGGATGTGGGAAGTTTGCTTCTACATGTATTTTATGGGACAGAACAATTACCTAATACTGGAGATTGTATGATCCCTTTTCAAACATGAGCTATTTTGATCACTAAGACAAGTGGCAAGCAATGCCTATAAAAGGGCCTTCACATATCTAGTTGTTTTTTTTAATCTGGCCTGTCATTAATCAAATAAGCCTCTTTCTTAAAAGACGAAGCTGTTGCAAAGCAGATGGAACTATCAAGACAATAACTTGAAAGCAGCAAAGAACTTATTCACGTATTTGCGAACAGGGGTGCACACAAGGTGGACCTAGAATGAAGCGTACGCCAGCTTTGTATTCCCTTACACAAATTTGTTCCCTTCTTTGACACAGCATTCTATCAAAAGCATCTAGCTTATATGGTACCGGCTTCCCCTTTTCTAGCAAGCCCCCATTGCATCTGTGCCATCTGTTTTAACACTTTAGCCACATCCTAGTTTTTGCTAGCCTAAGCTCTATTTTATCTTTGTGTTTCAAACTGACATTTAGCTGATATCTGCCTATCTAACAGTTTAGAATTTTAGATAGAATTTCTATCTAACAATTTTAGAATTTAGCACATGTGCTAGGCCAGTGGTGGCGAACCTATGGCATGTGTGCCAGAGGTGGCACTCAGAGCCCTCTCTGTTGGCACGCGTGCCACCACCACCAGTAGCAGGTCCATCAGGCCACCACCATCACCTGGACCAGGAGCCCTGCTCAGCACAAAGGAGGCGAAGCAGCCAACTAGCAAGCTCGAGTAGAGGTGGTAGAACAGAGGTCACCAACCATTGTCGATTGGTGGACTGGAAGAAAAGGGAGGGGGAAGCATTTTACGTGCATGCAGGCAGACATGGTCGCGAGCACGCACGCACTGCAAATGGGGCGGGGCTAGTGCTTGCATGATACTCACTAGCCCTGCCCCATCCTTGCGTGGTGCAGCGCCTTATATCTGCACTCTGTGGTGCAGCAGTGGCCATTTTTGCGCCTTGCAGCACGGTGGCCCATTTCTCTGCCCCCGTTTTTTGCATGCCAGAGGTGGCACTCAGAGGCACCTCCCTGCCCCCCCCACCCAGGGCACCACATTGCTGAGGCGGCCCTGGCACTTTGCGATAAATAAGTGGGTTTTGGGTTGCGGTTCCGACACTCGGTCTCTAAAAGGTTCGCCATACTGTGCTAGGCTTTTACTTTAGAAACAATAGCAACTCCATTTTAAAATGACAAAGGGAACTTCCTATCTCATCTTTCCCTTTGTTCAAGAGGTTTTTTGATAAAAAAGAAGATTTTTCTCTCTATGAAGAAAATCTAGCTCTTCAAATGTCACGAATGTCTGCAACCATCCATTGCTAGCTGGAGCAGATTCTTACTAGCTACGCTCAAGACTGCTGTATTATGATCTCCTTTTTAATGGGATCTTCTGTGACTTAATCATTTAGTACTCTTACAGCATTCTGCATATCCCCTTGTAAGGGGCCCTATTGAAATTAGTTCTCCAATCCTCAAAATTACCACTTTGAAATATAGAACTGAAAGGAAACAGAAGAAGAAACAGAGTCCTTGTAGGTTGGAAGTCTTTATTTAAGTAATGGAAAGCAAGTGTGGTGATAGTGGGAGAGACCCCCATCGGGCACCTAAAAAATATTGGTGACTTCCTCTTCCTATTCTTTTTTTCTGGAATAGGGAGACCCCTGTTTCTCTTTTCACCCACTGAGAAGTACTCTACAAATTCCAGGGACAGGGTTTGGTCCACCTACATTGGCTATATCTTTTGCTCTGTAGCTTCTTTTTCACAACAAATGTGGATACCAATACTTCCATGTTGGAAGCACCAAAGTACTTCCGAGGTGAAAGGATTTGCCAGTGATATCACTGTTGCCCAGGTGATGTCCAGTTGGGGGCTCCTTTGGCATCCTCATGAAGTTGTCTACTGAAGTGATACCCATTTACAGTATCTACTTGGGGTTACCCGCTTTTGAACTGCTGGGTTGGCAGGAGCTGGAGCAGAAACCTCTGGACAAATAACACCCACACCAATTTACATCCCACAAAAAGGTATTTAAAGCCAGTGCTCTGACAGATGAGCACAATTCAAAGTGCACTAAAGATGTCCCCCCGCCCCCCCCGAATGGAGATGAAATGTTTGCAACCAACTCTCCAAGCACCGAGATCAAACCAACAGCCCAACTACGAAGCCGAGCTATTAATATTCAAACACATCTCAGCTGAACCACAGGACAGAAATGTACGCCACTTTGCGGCAGCAAAGGAGCTCAAATGTGAGGTTGTTGTCAGCTCAGCATTCTAACCTCATGTGCCACCACCAATGTGGATAATGACTCACTTCCCTTCTTTCCTAGGACTATCTCAACCATATCCGTGTATTCTCAGACTAACTTTCGTTTCTTGATGCAACCACTCTGGTTCAGCAGCCTGATTTTCTGCACTGCGAGTCTAATGTTGATGCTGATAGCCTTGTTCACCCCTTACTGGGTGACAGAAAGTACGCCTCATGGTCTGCTCCATGGGGGTCTCTGGAGTATTTGCTTAGATCCAAATTGTGACTTTTATCCAATTAACCTAGGTAAGACTTCCCACGTTGAATATTATGCAATGAATCTCTCAGGTTCAAATTCTCTCAAGGTCCCATTTCCATCATATGTACACCTATGAACACATTTATGCTACATCTGTTCTATATCTGCAGTGGCTTGTAGATTCGCCATGAGGCAAGGCCCTGCAGAAAATGTTTTTATACATTAGCAAAGCAGGAGACTATCATTATTTTGAGGAGTTTAGTGATATATTTTGATTTCTCCTTCATATTAATAAAAATCTAAATATTCAGAGCTCATTCTGAGCTAATTTATTTATTTTATTTTATTATTCGGGCTTGTATGCTGCTCCTCTCCGGAGACTCAGAGCGGCTAACAACATGTATATAAACATCAATTTTAATACAAGTCCAAAACAAAATCTCTAAAAACAAACTAACACCCACTCATGTTCACCATTCAATCCACAATCATCCCCAGGCTTGCCGGCAGAAATAAGTTTTAAGGTTTTTACGGAAGGCCAGGAGTGTGGGAGAAACGCAGACTTCAGGAGGCAGTTGGTTCCAGAGGGCGGGCTCCACAACAGAGAAAGCCCTCCCCCTAGGGCCCGCCAGCTGACATTGTTTCGCTGACGGGACCCGGAGGAGGCCGACCCTGTGTGCTCTCACCGGTCGTATGGAAGTATGTGGCAGAAGACGGTCCCGCAAGTATCCTGGTCCCATGCCATAAAGGGCTTTATAGGTAATGACCAACACCTTGAATTGGGCTCGGAGACCAATAGGCAGCCAATGCAGCATGCGGAGAGTTGACGAAATGTGGGCACAACGAGGAAGGCCCACAACCGCTCGCGCAGCTGCATTCTGCACTAGTTGTAGTCTCCGAACACTCTTCAAGGGTAGCCCCATGTAGAGAGCGTTGCAGTAGTCGATCCTCGAGGTGACAAGGGCATGTGTGACTGTGAGGAGAGACTCCCGATCCAAGTAAGGGCGCAACTGGTGCACCAGGTGAACCTAGGCAAATGCCCCCCTCGCCACAGCCGACAAGTGGTGATCCAATGTCAGCTGTGGATCGAGGAGGACTCCCAAGTTGCGGACCTTCTCCGAGGGGACTATAGATTCACCCCCCAGAGTAATGGAAGGACAGATTGAAATGTCCTTGGGAGGCATCACCCACAGCCACTCTGTCTTGTCAGGGTTGAGCCTTAATCTGTTAGCGCCCATCCAGACCTTCACAGCCTCCAGACACTGGCTTGGATTTTTTTTTATTACTTTTATTTACTGACTATAGGTAGAGGTGTGGATATTTGAGTTTCGTTAAGTATTTAAGAGTTAAATGCACAATTTTAATGGAATGTGCATGGAGTTTTCATTGTTATTTTTTTGCTGTTATAATTTGCCATGAAATCAAAGAGCTGACAAGAAAACAACCTGCTAGAAACACCACAAAGATACAACATGTACGTAGCTTCACAGCTAACATATTTCTCTGGAGTTTTTACTGATGGCAAAACGTAACCTGTTTTTGGGGCTAAAGAGAGTCCATCCATCTTTATACCATCACTGCCTAATGCTTTTCCTCTCCTCTTTCTCCTCGGCTCCCAGCATGGTTTGTCCACACTACCAGGACTTTTCTGGTGCTCGGAACAATCTGTGGCTTCCTAGCTTGGTGCTGTGTCTCTTTCTCTTTCATTCGTACCCAAGTCAGCTCAGTCTCCCTGGTCTTGCTGTCCTCTATCTTCAGCATCACAGCAGGTAACAGTGCTTGTGGCTCCTCCATTTTTATTTTACCATATTGGCAGGCCCATCCTTCTCTCTTGAAGGATACCCCATTGTAAAGCTGAGGTAAAAGTGATTTAGAATGTGCCATAGGAAACTCTTCTTCACACGGCACTTCATGAGCCTGTGCGTGGTGATAACTGCTAATTTGGACAACCTTACGAAGTGGATTGGGTGAGGTATTATTCTTGAGATGATATTTGAAGGCAAGCTGCTCCCAACCTGGAGTAACACTGAAGCTCAGTGTGACCTCCAGAAGTGAAGGCCAAAATATGGCTCTTTTTAGGCTCATGCTGCGGCATGCATATTTTCCAGTGAGACAAACGAGACAGGATGATTATTTTATTACAATTTATCAGAATATTCAGACAAAAGGGATTCCTCTCATTCTAAAGAGGGAACCCCGATCCTTAACTTACATCCCCTTTTATAATTAACAAAAAAAAATATGGAAGAGGAAAGTTGGTTGGATATGATAAAAGTAACCCCTCCTTTTCAGGGTAAATCAAGCACAAAGGTTGTTTGAAGTTAAATAACCAAATGCCAGTTGACACTAAGAAACTTGTTCTTCTCAGGCAATAGCACCCAGCCATCCTTCTGTAACTTTGTTTTTTCAGTTTAAGGGTGTTAAAGGCTATCTACATATTCAATCCATACAGCCATAGGATAGGAAGTTTCCCTACATTCCAGTCTAATGGTTTTTATAAAACCTTATCACCATTTTAAAAGAGGGAAAAGTTAGTCAAATCAAAATATAAAGTAATTATGTTTAAAATACAAAGTAAAATATAAGGTAACTATGTTAGCTAACAAATTACAAAGTCCATGTTATTTGCCCTTCATAAGGAAACAGCATACCTTCAAATGTTATTGCTGGGGAACAAGGGCAGGAGAAAGACTCACCTTCATGTCCTGCTTCTAAGTTCCTCACAAACATCTGGTTGACCCTGGTTGGTCATGGTGATATTGGACCACGATGAGCCTTGCCCTGATCTGGCAGGACTATTGTTTGGTTCTTATGAAAGGAAGGCATGTTGGTTCCTCTGAGACTTTGAGATTTGATGTATTGGCACCCCAGTTGGAGGATGATATCACTTCTGTTTGGACCACCATTTTCTTTTCGCTTATCAGCTTATGTACTATGATTTTCTGTCCTTTTGGTTAGGTTTTATCAAGCTTTCTATCAGCCAGCCAGAATTGGTTGAGCTGGGCAGACATGCCCATGTTTTTAAACTAAGAAGGAAACAAATAGTATATGTAATGTTCTTTTGAAGCAAACTGCTTTCCTCTTTTTTCCTCTCTCCTCCTCTTATTTGGCCCTAGGTACTCTCTTCTTACTTGGCATGTGCATATTCACATATATATACAAGAACAGCAGGCCTTATACACAAGATTTAATTATCTTTGGACCCTCCTACAGTTTGGCCTGGGCTTGCATTCCAATGTTCATCATAACAGGTGAGCCATGACATCCGATGGGGCTCATCTTGATGGCCAACTGCTTAGAGAGAATGTCCACCAAAGAAAAAAAAGATCATACAGAGAACTGAAACTAAAGAATAAAGAATTTTTAACTATTGCAGGGAGGAAGATGAATTACAACTGTCTTAGCAGTGAACATTCTTTTTCTAAGATAAGAACTTCAGGCACCATACAATTGGTTTAAAACAGGGGTCTTCAAACTTGGCTCTTTTATGACTTGTGGACTTCAACTCCCAGAATTCCTCAGCCAGCATGCCTGGCTGAGGAATTCTGGGAGTTGAAGTTCACAAGTCATAAAAGGGCCAAGTTTGAAGACCCCTGTTTAAAATGAAACAGGGCAAAAGAAGACAGATGCAAAAACCTAGATGATGATGTTAGATAGATGGATAAATAGATAGATAGATAGATAGATAGATAGATAGGTAGGTAGGTAGGTAGGTAGGTAGGTAGGTAGGTAGGTGGGTGGGTGGGTGGACGGACGGACGGACGGATATGGATAGATGTAGATGTAGATGTAGATGTAGATATAGATATAGATATAGATATAGATATAGATATAGATATAGATATAGATATAGATATAGATATAGATATAGATATAGATATAGATATAGATATAGATATAGATATAGATAAAACAAACAAAAAAGAATGAAAGCCAGCATATTTTAAAACAAAAACATACAGCTGGAATAAAATAAACATGTGAACAGGCTTCTAAAAAAATTCAGCCAAGAATTCAACCAGGAGTGAAAGGAGTACAGAAGCACCAATGTATATACTAGGTATTCATTTAGTAAAAGCTGAATAATAATGAGAAAACAACTTAGCAAATATTTTAGCAGCAAACAAACTCTGTGTTCAGTACCTGAGCAGGGATGTAAAGGAATCCCTGGATTTCTGCTGGAAGCAAGCTTGCATTCCATCTAAATGTCACCATGGAATGAATGCTAGCACCAGGGGTGCCTCCAGAGTTGTGTGTGTGTAGGGAGTTACATCCCCATATGGGAACTTTGTAAACAATTAGAGCTAGTTTTGATGAGTCTCAGCTTAGTCTGAAATTAACTTCTTTCTCTTTTCCCATCAGGTGCTTTACTGATGAAGACGCATCGAATCCTTTTCCAGTGATCCTGTCCAACTAGCCATGATAGTCACCAAGGAGATCTCAGTTGAGCTCCTGTTATGATTCCTGCTCCCCCCCTTTGGTTGTCTTGCCTAGATAAAACATAGCCTCATACTAGGAATGAGGTCACACTTACAATATTTCCTGTACCTCATTTGAAAATATACTAAGTATGTCCTGTGAACTTTTCTGTCTGTTCTCTAACTAAACAGAGCTAAATCAAAGACCGACAATTTAAAATACCCCATAACATTGTTTAATGGAACAGGGGCCACTATTTTAAAGGATTTAGTTTTCATTTCAATAGGTCTTTAGTTAGTCAAGTTTTTCTTTCCCCCTGTCTTCCAAGCGGTCACATCTAACCAGCAGTCCATATCTAGCTTCTTATGTATTAGATATGCATGAGAGACAAGAGGCATTTATAGAATGGTGTCTGAACAAAGCTATGTATAATGGTTTATGTCTACTTCTGCAAACCATTTTGCTGCAGCAACTGTTTTAATCCTTGTTATCCTCAAGGAAAGACCTTGAAGGCACACCAAGAAGTTATGGAATAACATTAATAAAATGTTTTTCTGTCTAAGGGTGGGTGAATAAAAGAGCTGTTTTAAGGAAGGTCACATGGTCTACTATTCTTTTGGGGTGTGCAATAATTTGGAGAGGACACCTGTGATGTTGTGTAACTGTTTCTGGGTGAAACCAGGAAACATGGTCCTCTTTGAATCACAAAGTACAGACTTCCTGCACTCCCTCAAGAGAAACTGTTCATAAAAGTGGTTTAACTTTCGTTTTGCATTGGCGGTATAAGCACACTTCTGACTTCTCTCTTGATTAAAAGATTTTTGAGCTACTGTGTTATCAGACTCTGCGGATAAAGATCTGGATCATTCGATAATTAAATCTTTTTACTACATATTATCTTGCGTTTTAAAAGTTATTGGCGGAGGAGCTAGACTCAAACAGCCACTAAACTTTAACCAAGTTTAAAATACAAGTAAGCAGTGTAGGATGCTGGGCAACTGCAGCTGTTGGGTTTTGCAACTCTTCTAGTTCGGTCCTGAACTTATTTTCTTGGCTAAAGGTATCTTTTCTCTCTGCATTATTTCTCCCTTCTGTTTCCTCTTGAAGATCTGGAGATTTTTTGAGATCCTTCCTCATTCTCTTGAGATTAAATATGGACATTTTCTAGTATTAGATAAGCGTGATTTCACTCCCCTCCCCACCTGACCCCAGGCACTCTGACTCTCAAGCAGTATTGGTGATATAGGACCCCTTTCTAGGGCTGATCTGACCTTGTAAGATTAAAGGGGGTGGGGTGGGGAATAGACTGGCCAGATTTGCCACTATAAACTGGGAAGATGAAACTTTGGCTCAGCTCTCATTTCTCGTCATCCTAGCTGAGTTTCACAAATAAAGTCCACATTAGTTAAGAAATATGAAGTCTGCTTTCAAAACCAGCTAACTGTATTAGGCATATCCTTTTGCAAGTAACCCTCACTTCATCCAGTGCATAAAATGGATTCATCACTACAAGATTTTAAATATAGAGATGCACAGAAGGGCTGGGGTGTGTGTATGTGTGTGTGTGGGGGGGAGAGGTTGAGAGCCAACCCAATCCACCCCACTCCTCTGTAGTTAAAGTTGTGTAAGAACAAACGCAACCTGGGTATCTGGAGAAGGGGGCTACTTCAGTACCATGTTTTCCCCTCTATCTTTAGTTAAGTATCACTAGTATCTGAATGGGAACTTCTGTGCCTTCTTCATGCATGGGATAGAAAAGGTGGATAGAGAAAAATTCTTTTCTCTATCACACAATACTAGGACAAGGGGGCACTCCCTAAAGCTCATAGGTAAGAAAGTGAGGACAAATAAAGGGAAATATTTCTTCACCCAGAGGGTCGTTGGTTTATGGAATTCACTTCCAGAAGAGGTCGTGACAGCTGTCAGCCTTGATAGCTTCAAGGCAGGGTCAGACAGATTCATGGATGCCAAGTGTATCTGTGGTTATTAAAACGGATGTCCATGTGCCGCTTCTATGTTGGTTGAGGCAGGCAGGATTCCCTTGAGTACCATTTGTTGGGGGTCAAGGGAAAGGGAGGGTTTTGCCTTCTCTTTCTGCTCAAGATCCCCATGTACAATTGGTGGGCCACTGTGTGACACAGAATGCTGGACTCGATGGGCTTTGGCCTGATTCAGCATGGCTCTTATGTTCTTCAAAAGTGGGCTACTGGTTATTGCATATTTCATCTTCTGTTCCCCTCCTCTATGTTCTGTCAGGAATAAAGTTGCTAAATGAACATGTTGATTGAGAAAAGTCTCTCTCCCCCCCCCCCACCTGCCCCACTTCTTTCTTACAAATGCTGAGTTCAATGACATAGTGTGTTTCCCTTTGGTTATGCTTGGTTAAAACATCAGACTGAAAAGCAATGGATCTCTTTACTGTTGAATTGAACAGGTCTAATAATAAGGGAGGGAACAGATTCTAGGGCTTACCGTGAAATTTAATTAAGTTGTTTCTAGGTTCAGATTGACTGAAGACTTTTAAGAGACCTGAATCAGGACTGGCTGGTTTCCCTCCCCCCTCATCCCATCCCTCCTGGCCTCACATGCTCTCCTTTTCCCGGGCACGACCCACTGCATCACCTCCTCAGCTGTCGGCCATCTGCACAGCTCAGAGGCGGCTTCTCTGAACTTCTGGTGGCGGGCTGTGGAGCCCCAGAGTGCACCGGTTGAGGGGCAGGCAGGCTCTCTGGCCTCTGTGTGCGGGGGCCAATGGTGTCAGGCCTCTCCTTGCCCCTGCCTCTCCTTGCCCTGCCTCACCTTGCCTCGCCTCACCCCACAGGACGAGCCTCCTGCCCACTGCCCCACCAGGCAGAGACCCCCTGTATCTCCCCCAACCCTGCCCGGCCCCCACAGGCATCCCTCCCCATGAGCAACATTGAGGTGACCACGCCCACCTTGACCACACCCACCCAGTTTTCCATGACCACCACAGCCACGCCCACCCAGTGGGCCATGCCCACCTGGCACCCGGTGATAAATAAGTGGGTTTTGGGTTGCAGTTTGGGCACTCGGTCTCTAAAAGGTTCACCATCACTGATATATAGTATTTGGGAGTGGAGCTCAAGCATTCTTTTTTTATATAAATATTTTATTAATTTTCTGGTTTTACAGTCAAATATTTTATAAGCAGCCTTTTGTCTGGATGCATTACTAAGTCAGCGATATTAACTTCTTTAGTCTAAATCCAATATTACACCATCAAAATGTTTCCTTTCTTCTTCCAGTAATACCTATTTTTCCATGCTAGGTAAATACAATTCTTGTTGATATCAGCTAAATATAAACATCTTTGTTACATTTATAAATAGTGTCAGTTTTAAGTAACTTTTCTAACCAGTACATATCTTAATTGCATTTGCACTTAACATCCATATAGTCAATCAATGTCCTGTTTTTGCTTTTTTAAAATTTTAATTTCCCATCAGTATTCAAAATGTCTATATTGTTTGTAATTTCAGAATAAATTATATTTAGGTGACCAAAAGTTTCCCTTATTTAAACTTCATAACATTTTCCTGTTTCCCTTCTCATACCAAGATCTAACATTCTAATTACAAATCTTATATTTCTAGTTATAGTAATACTTAAATTTCTAACAATTATCTATTCTCCACCATGTTCAACCATCTAATTAATAATGTAGTATCCCATCTAGTGGATCAGAACCTCTATTTTTTTCAATCTTACTCCAGCTTTCTTCCTTTGCCAGCTAACTTTCCCAGTCAGGGCCTTTGAATCATCAAGTAATTTTTCCTCTGTTTTTGTGTATATTGTTTGGGATAAGAAAGAAGAGGGAGTCAAGCTATTCTCCAAAGTGCCTGAGGGCAGGATAAGAAGCAACAGATGAAAACTAATCAAGAAGAGAAGCAACCTAGAACTAAGGAGAAACTTCCTGACAGTTAGAACAATTAACCAGTGGAACAACCTGCCTCCAGAAGCAGTGAATGCTCCAACACTGGAAGTTTTTAAGAAAAGACCAGTCAGCCATTTGTCCAAAATGGTGTAGGGTTTCCTGCCAGAGCAGGGGGTTGGACTCGATGACCTCCAAGGTCCCTTCCAATATTATTATTATTATTTTCCTCCTTCTCATGTTCCCCACAGTCGTCCTAACAGCTCTGTCTTCCAAATCTATCAATTCTTCCTTTTCCTCAAATTTATTCTGAATTCTTGATTTGTAAGAGGCCTTTTCCATTTTCAATATTATCACTCCATCTTCTAATTCTTCAGTTGTCTTGATCTGTCAGTCAATTCCTTCCTTTAAGTCCTCCATCTTGAGATGTGGTTGCTTTAGTTTTTCTTCTATTATCTGCGTTGTTAATTCCATCTTTCTAGTCATGTCCTGAATTTGTAGATTTAGATTAGAAAATTGTTCTTTTATCTCCTTTGTGTTATTTCTAGTTTCATCCAATGTATTTCTAGATGCTATTTGGACCGGGAGTCTCTTCTCACAGTCACTCATGCCCTTATCACCTCGAGGCTCGACTACTGCAATGCTCTCTACATGGGGCTACCTTTGAAAAACTTTCGGAGACTTCAGGTAATGCAGAATGCAGCCGTGCGAGCAGTATTGGGCCTACCCAGAAATGCCCACATTTCAACATCACTCCTTGAGCTGCATTGGCTGCCAATTGGTCTCCGAACGCAATTCAAAGTGTTGGTTATGACCTATAAAGCCCTACATGGCATCGGACCAGGTTACTTACGGGACCGTCTGCTGCCCCATGAAACCCAGCGACCGGTTAGGGCCCACAGAGTCGGCCTTCTCCAGGTCTCGTCAGCCAGACAGTGTCGCCTGGCGGGGCCTAGGGGAAGAGCCTTCTCTGTTGTGGCCCCGGCCCTATGGAATCAACTCCCCCCGGAGATTCGTATCGCCCCCACCCTCTCCGCCTTTCGTAAACTGCTTAAGACACATCTTTGCCGACAGGCCTGGGGCAGTTAACATCTTGCCCCTAGCCAGTGTATGTTTGTGTGTATGTTTGTTGGATGACTGGTTTTTTAATTCAGGGGTTTTTTATATATGTATTTTTATGTAGATTTCTATTCATGCTGTGAGCCGCCCTGAGTTCCTGGAATAGGGCGGCATAGAAATTAAAACAAACAAATAAATAAATAAATTTAATGATTCAAATTGCAGTGATTGTTGCATTGGCTGATGTGTTGCAATTGTTTTAAGATCCCAGAGAGCCAAAGATTAAGAAATCCAGCAGGAAACAAAACCCAGAAGGTGTGCCTTAAATTTTAAAGGAAGTGATGTGTATTTGGGAATATTTGGCAGTGGAGTTCAAGCATTCTTGAGTGCTACTTCAGGGAATTATCACCTGAAGGAAGGTTAAGGAACGGATTCACAGTTGGTGAGATGGCATTTCTTTACTTCTTTAATCATTTAAGAAAAAAAAAGAATTGGCAGAATTTATTCTTTATGAAGTACTGAAGGGATCTAATCATAAACTTCTGAAATCAATATTTTACACTAGACTCATTCATGTAAGAGTGTGGGGAAAGTTGCATATTTTTCTGCTTGCTGAAGAATACTTCTAAATACTATTTGTTTTATGATCAATGAGATTAATAGTGACTTGATTTTATTAGCTCAAGACTCCTTGAGAAATCCTGAAGCTGAGATCTTCTTTAAGATGTTTGGCTTCTTCAAATGTTCACTCATTTCTGATAAATTCGGTCACTCATCAGTTTAAATGAAAGCATGCTGGGGTTTTGAATGGAAAATGTGCTAAATGTGCTAAAATTGAATATAAAAGGAAGGGTACAAAAGAAAATGAGCTACTGAATCTGACAGCCAGAGTTTCTGTTAACAACTCTTTGAAATCCAAAAAAGATCTGAGGTGATGTGGGGCTAAGAGTTACATGCCAAAGTTACTAGCTAACTTTGAAGTAAGGAAGAACAGTAAGATGCAAGTAAGGTGGACATCCAAGCAAGGCAAAGGTTTCTTGTCTCAGAGCCAGCCCAGATTTCAAGGAAGACAATTGCCTCCCCCATCCAGGGAATTCTCACTGATTATATTAACACGTGTTTTATCTTAAGAAACTTCCTAATGGACAAATTATTTGTTAGGAACCTACAGCCAAGAAGATCTAATAGGTTCATTTCTGGCTAAAGACATGCATCTGGGGCAGAGACACCCTACACACCCTAATTAAGATGCGTAACTATAAATGATCAAAGTAATGAACATCAATAACATAAACTTAATGTTGTCCTCCAGTTCCATTCCAGACTTCTTGGCCAGTGACAGACCAGAGACATTTGGTACAATGAATGCCCTGCATTTTACTGCTACGTTCTTTTCCTTCATCAGCCTTTTGTTCCTACTCGCTGCTTTGGGTTCAGACTATTGGATAGTGGATTCCAGCAAACGTCTTGGTCTATGGAACATTTGTGATCATGGAACATGTTACTCACTAGGTGTGAAATCCGTGCAAGGTAAGATTCAGTATTCCAAATGCATCACTAGCCTGAAATGCACAAGAACCTCCATCTTGAATTCTTACCTTGTGTCTGCATTGGCTCCCTACAGCCTATATACATGCTACCCGAACCTTTATGTTTCTGGGGATGATCGCTGGAGCTGTCTCTCTTGTTGGGCTTTGCATGCTGAATGAAAAATGCAGTCTTGGCAATACCAGTATCTCCACGGGCTGGATCGCATATATTGGCAGCTTTATGGCAGGTAAGCCAGTAAGACTCTTTCCCCAGATATATTTTTTTGCGTGTCCGGCTGAAGGTTGACTCAGCCTTCCATCCTTCTGAGGTCAGTAAAATGAGGACCCAAATTGTTAGGGGCAAAATGCTGATTCTGTAAACTGCTTACAGAGGGCTGTAAAGCACTGTGAAGCAGTACGTAAGTACAAGTGCTAATGCTATTTGAAGCTTCCCCTTTATCAAATTATTTAAAACAACAACAACAACCCCACCCATACTGTCATTTTAGCAACACAGACTTGGCAATAACCTCAAGAGCTGGACTGCATCTATTGCCAGTTTTATTGCAGCTAAGAAAATTGCTATTTGATACTTCCTCTTTATCAAGTTATTTCAAAGAAAACCCCACCCATACTGTTATTCCTAATTCTACACTCTGCCTGCTTTTGAAGTTCATTTTGGTTCACGTTTCCTGAGGAAGTTTCAAATAGCAATTGCACTTAAGACTAATATACTGCTTCACAGTGTTTTATAGCTCTCTCTAAGCAGTTTTAAAATAACTCTTTCTCTTTCTCAAGTGATTTATATAAAAAAAAACCAACTATCTGTCATCAATCAGACAGGATTACTCCATCCTCTGGACTGCTTTGAAACCAATTTTTTTAAATTAACAGCATGACTTTGGCCAAGGAACCTCAGGCCTAGTGGGCATTTCCAAGGGCAGAAAAGACATGGCTCCAATATCTCCCAAGACGGCGTTGTTTAGTTGATGGGAGATGACAGGGACAATGGGACCAAGACAGTCCCATAAAGAGCCAGGGACCAAATAAGGAAAGGCTTTATAGATGGAAACCAGCACCTTGAGTTCCACTCAGAAACCAACTGGCAACCATTGCAGCTCTTGAAGTGGTGGTGTCAGGTGGACATGACGAAACCACTTTATGGACTAACTTTAGTTCCCAGTGCATCTTTCAAGGGTGTCTTCAGGTGTGGTCCTGTATACACTATCCCAGACAAGAGACAGCTAAAGCATGAGTGACTGTGAGAAGAGCCTTTGTTTCAGGAAAGGAGGTAGTTCAGTGTTAGAAGAGAGCCCTGGTGGTGCAGTGCAGTACTGCAGCTACTTCTGCTAACCGCCATCTGCCAGCAGTTTGTCAGTTCGATTCTCAACGGCTCAAGGTTGAGCCAGCCTTCCATCCTTCCAAGGATGAGGACCCAGATTGTTGGGGGCAAAATACTGACTCTGTAAGCTGCTTAGAGAGGGCTGTAAAGCCCTGTGAAGCGGTATATAAGTCTAAGTGCTATTGCTATGTATAAATGGAAAAATGTGAAACCGAGAAAAAACAATTGGCAAATTAATCCAAAGATGCTTTTTTTAATATTTCGGGGTTCGAGGCATTGAAGCACGATACATGTTGTAAACAAACTTCTTTATTTGCTCCTTAACTTCACTCAACTCTGCAAACAGGCACGCAGGCCTTTTATAGTCTTCCAACCCCCAGGCAGTCCAGCCAATAGGGAAACCCTTTTCTTCGCACCTTGCGCATGCACATCAGTCCGGCACCAGCCAGTCTGGTCCCAGGCAGCTTTTAGGTTGCCCAGCACCATTTGCAACATTTCTGGGCCTGCTGAGTTGTCTCATCAGGCCCAGGACACCCCTCCCCCCTAAATAAAACACACAATTACAACTGTTCCTCATTTTAAAAAAAAGAAAATAATTTTCCTGCTCACACACAGGCAACATATTTTTATAAAATAAATAAGTTTAGCTGAACAACCCGTCCTCTAAATTTAAACTTAGTGTGTCTATCTTTTACCAAACGTAGGTCCCATTACCTTGTTATAGACCAGCAAGGTTCCTTTGTGATGACAGAAACCTCACATAGTCTCCCAGATACTTAGGAGGGGCCTTAGCCTGTTGCAACCTGCGCAAGGTCAGGGAGGGTGCCTGGCCTGTCAGCTCACCTGCACGGCTAGGCAGACCAGGACTTTTACTTAAGGGTGCCTGGCCTACTGGCCCGTCTAATGGGCTCACTAGACCAGGACTTTGATGCTCATAATTTGCAGGTGATCCGTGTTGAGGCATGCTGGCTGAGTTGTCTGGGCTCTCTCCAGATCTCCTTGGAGAAGAGGAAATTCCCCAACCCGCTGGTGGAGCCGAGGTCTTCCCAATGACCATGGATTGTTCCTGGGAACTTAGTCCCTCGAGCCTGTGACCAGTCTCGGACATGACCTATGTTGCAGGTGTGCCCCAATAATTCCAGTCCCCGAGATGCCAAAGTCAGGAGCCGCCTCTATGGCAAACCCCCTCTCAGGAGAATTCCTGTTTGGCGCTCTTGCGGATGCGCTGGCCACCCCCCGGGATGACTTCCTATTTGGCGCAATTGCTGATGTGCAGGACTCCCTGTTCGGCATAAAGTCTGAATCGTGAGGATGCCTTTGCTCCTCCCCTGGGGAAACCCTAGCAACCTGCAGCAATTCCCAGGAACAGTAAGGCTGGTTCTCAGGATTTTGACTTGAAGTATGACCATGTTCCTGAGTCTCAAGATTTTGCCCTGAAGTGTGATAATGTTCCTGGGCCCCCTCCCCCCTGAGAGCAGAGTCAGGGGTGGAATCGACGGGGGACAACTGCCAGCACAGTTGGTCGATGTGACGTCGAAGGACGCAGCTGTCTCCCAAGGTCACTTCGTATGATAGCAGTCCTGAGATCTTACAGATGACAGCAGGGACCCTTGAGATGTCCAGGACCATCGTTCCTTGCCCAGACCGGATCGCCCACCTGAAGTCTCCTAGGTGCCTGCGGCTGTGACACCTGTGAAGCCATCTGGTCTGGGTGCAGTCTGTCCAACTTCGTGATGAGGCGGCGACCCCAGCAGAGTTCAGCTGGGCTCTTTCCAGTGGCAGTGCATGGTGTGGTGTGGTGTGCAAGAAGAAAATCTGCTAACCTGTGATGCCAGCTACCACCCATGATTCTTTTTAGCGCATCTTTAGTGGTGCGCACCATCTGTTCACTTGCCCATTGGTGGAAGGAAGCTGATGTGGCGTGCCGGATCAAGTTGGCCTGCAGGAAAGCCTGGAACTCACAAGAAGTAAACTGAGGACCGTTGTCAGAAACGAGGGCATCAGAAAGTCCATGGGTCGTGAAGATTCCTCTCAACACCTGGATGCTCCTAACAGTAGTAGTGGAGGAGACAGGTACAACCTCTAGCCACTTGGAATGGCTATCCACCAGGATAAGGAAGAATTGCCCCTGAAAGGGCCCAGTATAATCTAAATGTACCCATGACCAAGGGGTTTGTGTCTCCTCCCACCTGTGTTCAGGGGCCTGAGGCATTTCAGGCCATGACTGTTGGCACACCGTGCACCCACCAAAGATGGCTGTGTGCAAGTGCTTTCATGCGCACAATGCCCGGATGTTCCTCATGCAGAGAGAACAAGACTCTAGACCTCAGTGAGGCTGGGATAACTACTCTACTCCCCCATAAGAGGCACCCATTAAAGGTAGACAGTTCATGTCTTCTTTGCCAGAAGCTTTGAAATGTAGCATCTGGACACATGTCAGGCCATCCTGACAACACCCATGTCAGCACGTGTGTAAGCGTGTGATCAGTGGCAGTTTCAGCAGCCACGTCCCTAGCATTCAGGGTAGATTCAGGTAGTTCCTGAATAGAGAGAATATTAATAGCAGGGGCAGGATCTGCCTCTATTTGTGTGAGAGGTAGCCTACTGAGACCATCTGCATGGCCCATTTCTTTGCCAGGTTTGTGAATGAGCGTGTAGTCATATGCTGGCAGGAAAATGGACCACCTCAGCATACGTGGGGAAATGATGTGAGTGGTTTGTTTGGTCATTGAAAACAATCCCAGCAAAGGCTTGTGGTATGTATAGACCGTGAAGTGGCGGCCATATAAGAAATCATGGAATTTCTTTATGCCAGTCACTATTGCCAAGGCTTCTCTGTCAGTCTGAGCGTAATTCTGCTCTGCAGATGACAGAGTCCTTGAATAGTAAGCCACAGGGACTTGTGTCCCATCAGCCTTTAGGTAACTGAGTACTGCACTCACCCCATAAGGGGATGCATCACAAGTGATGTGTACAGGCAGTTGCTCATTGAAATGGGCTAATACTGCATTTGAAGAAAGCAAGGCCTTGACCTCCTTAAAACTCCTGTCATGGACTTTAGTCCACTGCCATGGAGCTTGCTTGTCTAAGAGCCAGTATAACGGCTCAGCCACTGCAGTCTTATGGGGGGGAAAAGCATGATAGAAGTTAAGAAGTCCCAAGAAAGCCTGAAGCTCGCTTTTGGACTTGGGACTTGGGGCCTCCTGAATGGTCTTCAATTTGGATTCTGCCGGGTGGATGCCTTGAGCATCTATTTTAAAGCCTAAAAATTCTGTGAAAGTAACATCAATTTTGCATTTGTCCTTTTTTAATTTGAGGCCCACTTGGCGGAACCTCAGCAACACAGCCCTTAATCTTTCAGCCAAATTCTGTGATGACTCCTCTGCGATGAGGACGTCATCGAAGTAGGGGCAAACCCCTGGAATACCCCTGAGCGTGCGCTCCATGATACTCTGGAATATGCCAGGAGCAACATTCACCCCAAATTGTAACCTTTTTACCTTAAAAGCGCCCCTATGGGTCAGTATTGTTTGGGCCTCATCAGTTGCCTCATCAACAGGTAGCTGTTGATAGGCCTGTGCTAAATCAAGCTTTGCAAACAGTTTTCCCCCTTTGAGGGTGGCTACAATATGACTCACTACTGGTACAGGATATGCATGCTGTTGCAAAGCTGTGTTCAAAGTACACTTATAGTCCACACAAATTCGGATTTCCCCGTTAGCCTTTAAAGGCGTCACAATGGGGGTTTCCCGTGGACTTGGGTCCACAGGTTCCAAGATGCCCTGCTGGAGCAGCTTATCCAGCTCAGCATCAATCTTGCCCTTGAGGGTGAAGGGCACCCTCCTAGGCTTGATCCTAACCGGTGTGATGTTTGGGTTTAACCGCAAGACAATGGGAGGCCCCTTGTATGAACCAAGCTCTGAACTAAACACATCCACAAACTCTCTGCAGACCTCTGCAATTCCTGGAGTTTGCAGACTATTCAGGCCAGTCACCTGGATTCCCAGGGCCTCAAACCAATCAAGTCCGATTAGACTCATACGATCACCCCCAACAACCACCACATCTAAAAGAACTTGGAAAGCCTTACACTGCACTTTGAGCGTGGCTTCTCCAAGTACATTAACCTCTGAATTTTGAAAGTCAGTAAGAATTAAGTTTGATGGCCTGAGTTTGGCTCGAAGGCCACTACTGCAGCAAATCCTTTTAAAGGTATTGTGTGAAATGATTGATAGAGCAGACCCAGTGTCCAGCTCCATCGATAAGGGAACCCCTTGTAACTGTATATCAATGCGAAGTTTCTTTTTAAGGGGCTTGTGTGTCCCTGTTCGCAATATGCTTCTACGCGATGTGCAGAAACCCACCCTGTGTTGGCTGGGGACCCTGGTACCTTTCTGAAGGAATTCTTCCTGAGGTTGCACCTGCTGGTGACCCAAACAAGCGGTGGCAATGTGGCCTTGCTTACCACATGCCCAGCAAATGGCGGAGCGGAACTGGCAGTCTGTGCGTTTGTGGCATCCTCCGCAACCGAGACACTGAAGGGCTTCTGGGGCCTTGTCTGGTTTCTCTCATGGTCTTCTTACCGCTGGCTGGTGAAGTCTGTTCACCTCCTCTTCAGGATCTGGGTCTTGAACTTCCTGAGTGACCTCTTGATGGACGGTCGCGATGGCTGGAGCGTTTCTGGCAAGCCGCAAGGCCTTCACAGCGCCGCCTGCTGCTTCTTCAGCTGCAACTTCACGTAAAACATCTTGGAAGGTGACTTCAGCTTTAGCAAAGATTTTTTGTTGCAGCTTCCTGCTTCTAAAGCCGCAGACAAAGCAGTCTCCTAAGGGTTCTTCCATGTCCTTGAATTCACAAGCCTTGGCAGCTTGTCTCAAGGCAGCGATGAACTCAGCAGCAGACTTGCCCGGCTTCTGGTCCCTTTGCTGAAAAGCATGCCTCCACGCAATCACAGAAAGTTTGGGATGGAAGTGATCCTTCAGCATGTTTTTTAAGTCTGTGTAGGTGACAGACTCCAGTGGTGCAGGGGCTACCAGGTTTTCGGCCACATCAAAAGTGTCCTGACTGCAGACGCACAGCAGGGTTGCTGCTTTCAGGCCGTCTTCCCGAACCTGGTTAACCCTTAGGTAATTTTCTACCCGGGCCACGTAGGAGTTCCAGCGCTCCAGGTGAGAGACGTCAAACTCTTGACAGACGTCCCATCTTCAACATCTTCTGCTTTGAATGCCTCACTGCAAGCCTACGTTGAGGGGAAGGGCCCATTTGCCAAGCTCACCTCCAGCGATGCTGTACTGGCAGGTGAGTGCAGAGCTGGACGCTGATTCCCAGGCTTCAGACTCTTCAGATGAGGCTTATCCTCTTCTTATTGCCTTTTTCCTTGCAGCGATCCCACCTTCATCACCACTTTTATGTTTCGGGGTTCGAGGCATTGAAGCACAACACATGTTATAAACAAACTTCTTTATGTGCTCCTTAAGTTCACTCAACTCTGCAAATAGGCACGCAGGCCTTTTATAGTCTTCCAACCGCCAGGCAGTCCAGCCAATAGGGAAACCCTTTTCTTCGCGCCTTGCTCATGCGCATCAGTCCGGCGCCAGCCAGTCTGGTCCCAGGCAGCTTTTAGGTTGCCCGGGACCGTTTGCAACATTTCTGGGCCTGCTGAGTTGCCTCATCAGGCCCAGGACACAACACTTTTCAAAAGGCAACTGGACTTTGTTTTTCCTTGAAGATGTTTCTCTTCTCATGCAAGAAGCTACATAAAGCTTCTTTCATGAGAAGAGAAACATCTTCAAGGAAAAACAAAGAAAGTCTAGCCGGCTTTTGAAAAAAAGCACTTTTGGGACAACCATGATGACGGAGAACCTCCACAGACATTTGGCAGATTAATGCACTCTTCTCTATGCCAGTTTCTAAGTTTGGAGCAAATATGAAATACTTGGACTATCCCAATGCAATAAGCACCCCAAGAGGTTGCCACCTTCTTTGTAATGAGAGCAGAAAAGCCCGTTGGTGTCTTCCATACTTCTGAAGGAAATGTTTCTACCTCTACCTCTTCCTTGATTTCCAGGCTTCTGCGTCATGATTGCCATGTCCATTTTCTCAGGAACATTTGGTTCCACCAACCTATATGGATGGTCTTTCGGCTTGGGCTGGGCCTCTTTTCCATTATACCTTCTAACTGGTAAGGATCTTTTTTGGATACTCTGGTGAGATTTTTTAAAAGATACATCTTTATGCATTCTTTATATTTTGACAATAGTGAAATTTGTTTCATTTTGGGTTGGGAACTAGGCATATTTCCTTGGCAGGGGAGAAATCAGCAACATCTCAACATCCAAACATCCACATATCCTGTTTTACAGCTTCCTTGCTTGGGACCAAAAATATTTGAAGTTCGATTACCTGATATACCTGACATAAAGAGTGCATGCAATTAAGATTGTATGTAATTAAAAGCGATAGATCTATTCTGGAACATTGACTTTTGAGGATTAGAGCTTGGTCATGAATAAAGAGATGAGGTTGAGTTCAAAGCTCCATAGATTCTTGGTTTTGTTTTTTTTTTAAATCTACTTCATTTGCTGTGTGGCTAACCTGTTATTTTTTTCTCTTTGGACAGGTTCTCTTCTTTATAAATTGCATAAGAGTACAGCAACATCAGCATAGGAGAAATATGGTGCTGCCTTTGGAGATGACCAGTGAAGCTGCACTGATAACTTGGAGGCACAGAGAATGTCCAATCAGAATTATTTGCCCTACACCAAATTTATAAGATGAAGGATGAAGGCAGAAGAATTAGTTTAACTTTAGAAAAACAGCCGTACATTCCCAGCCCCTCCATGTCCCATTTTTCTCTAAAATATTCAGATTGTTTCTTTCTGAAGGCCATTCGGATTTGCAAATGTTACTAATTTTGGGAGCCTTCTGCAAGCAGGTCCCAGGAAGCAGGAATTCTACTCTTCTCCCTTCTTTCCTGCTTCAGCAAACCAAAGGTGCTTTTTGATTTATCTGTGCTCTGAGGGTCCACACCCATTTGCACTATTCAGGTGACCCAGAGAGCACAGATAATCCCCCAAGTGGCCTCAACGACTTTCAGAAAGAATATTAACAACCAAATGGCTGCAAGGAGTATAAATCCACCATTCAGTCACAGTCACCTCTTGGATGAGAAATGAAATGCCTTCAAGGAGAAACAAAGTCCAGTTTTGAAAAAGCATCTTTGGAACATCATGGCAAAATCTCTATAGTCTGTTTCAGGAAAGTTGATTTCCATTCTCTTGAATACTTGGAATTTGGAATGGCAGCAGGGAGGGGGCAGTTTTCAAATTACATGTACCATTATAGAGTACTTTCAAAAGAAACCAACATACAGGTTTTGAAATCCTTCATTCCATGAAATTCTTTTTTAAAGAATAGTAATCCTACTAACCCTATCAGAAAATAGTAGAATCTATCTGCTGTTGGATGACCTCAAAGCAATATTGAACTGCTCTAATATATAAATGGGACATGATCCCAAAATCTCAGAGATGTAGGCTATGCAGGGAAGTTGAAAATGCATCCCAAAAGAAGACAAATCACTTTATATTGTGGCCAAGACTGCAACAATATGGACATGTCTGTGTCTAATGATGATGATGATACAGCCACAAAGAAACAGGCCAAGGTAGAAAGTTAAAACATCAAAATAACAGCTACAACCCCAAGACCAAATACAGAAATTAGAATATTGGGAAATTATATAATTGTAATTGTTTCAACTATCTGACATCAACCAGAAAGAATTACCCCATCCTCTGGACTGCTTTGAAACCAGTTTTTTTAAATAAACAGCATGATTGCGGCCAATGAACCTCAGGCCTAGTGGGCATTTCCAAGAGCAGAAAAGGCATGGCTCCAGTGTCTCCCAAGATGGCATTCTTTAGTTGATGGGAGATGACCCACACCCGCCTTGTCAGACTTTGCTGGATGGACAGGGACAATGGGACAAAGACAGTCCCATAAAGAGCCAGAGACCAAATAAGGAAAGGCTTTATAGATGGAAACCAGCACCTTGAGTTCCACTCAGAAACCAACTGGCAACCATTGCAGCTCTTGAAGTGGTGGTAGGTGGACATAATGAAGTGCATTCATAATTACTCATGCAGCCACTTTTTGGACTAACTTTAGTTCCCAGTACATCTTTCAAGGGTGTCTTCAAGTGTGGCTGTCAATGTTGCTAATATCGGATGTTTTTGCATTGACAACAGATGGAAATGCAGCCATTTTTTCTTTTGCTTTTAGAGTTAGATGATGCTGGGGAGAGGGGGGGAATGTGCATGGGAGTCTAGCTAGACATAATAACACTGAAACTAGCTTGAGAACCAAAGTTGTTGAAATAAGAGATGATAAAGAATTGGCGGGCTGGAGAGCTGGAGGGGAAACCGCACTTTAAACTAATTGGAGAATGTGATTTATGACTGTTAACTGGAGGAGGGAATTGTTCTTTGAAACTATGTGCTCAGGGAAGGGGAATTCAGTTTTTGGCTTTGATTATGTTAATGCCGATGCTATGCTACTCAAATAAAAGATTCTTTAAAGTAAACAATGCCTCAAAGTTCTTTGGAGAGTTTCATCTGTTGGAACCCATGACCTTAAACCAAGAACTCCAAATTTTCCTAACTATCTTGGGGTCCCAAGCCCCAGTCGCTGTCCCTAGAATTGAGGGATAAGCTGACAAAGATTCAGGAAGATATCAGCATGGAGAAGGAGAGAGTGCCTGCACTCCTGCAGTGGTTGCTACCCCAGGGAGGAAGCCAATGCTCTCACCTGAACCACTGTGCCTATCTCTATCTGAACCCAGCCGCTATGGTCGACATGATTGCATCCAGCTTAGATGGAGAAGCATCTGAGTGGCTGAACAATTTATATAATGAGCAAGCACCAGAATTGGAGGACCCCCATCTCTTCTCCTAGGACTAAGAGCAAGGTCCGAGGACCCATCCATTGCCCTCAAAGTCGAAGAATAAGTCCACAAGATAAAGCAAGTCGGCAGGCCTGCACTGGAATACGTATGAGAGTTTCGCAAGATAGCCGGTCGGATAGAGAGGTGGCCTGAGCAATCCCTAATCCATCACTTCAAAGAGGGATTAGACAACCACCTCTCTCAGGCCTGTATCTATTGAGCAGTACCTGATCAGCTGCAAGAAGGGTACCAGGCAGCAGTAAGACTAGACATTCAGCTCACCCGCTATTTGAAGCCACCCCCACCTGAAGCCGAGTTGAGGCCAGAGCAACCCAAATCTCCAACTGCTGTGGCTACTGAAAGTCCCAGGCCACCTGCAGGCCCACCAATCAAGTGTTTCCGGTGCAGAAAACAGGGACATCGAGCAGCGAGTTGCCCAGTCCCCTGCGCTCAGCAGCAGAGTAGACCGGAACCAGCAGTGAGAAAAAAAACCAGCCCAGCAGCTAACAAGAGAGAAATACAACTGGATCACACAGGAACCTGTTGCCCAAGTCATGTTCCTCATGCAGGAGAGTGCCGAGACCCAGGCCGCACCCGCTGATGTCCAACAAGGGAAGTCCCTGGGGGGAGCTGGATTCACTTAACAACTGTATGATTCACATTACAACCATGGCAAAAAGGTTGTAAAATTGGGCATAACTCACTCAGCTTGCACCTTGCTTAGGAACAGACATTCTGCTTTCAGTTGTGGTCATAGGTTAAGATCTACCCATATAAACTTAACAAATAAATAAAATTATTTTTAGATTCTTAGTGTAATGGTTCAAATGAGTTAAAATGGTTTAATGGCTCAAACTGCTGTGGCTGTTGCATTGCTGATATGCTGAAATCATTTGAAGATCTCAGAAAGTGAAGGGTTAAGGAAGTCAAATGTTTCCTTCAGCAGCACAAGAAAGGGAACAGGAAACGAATCTTATATGGGTGGGGAGACTATGTGGTTAAAAGAAGTGATACTTATGTCTTCACATGTAGTAACTGAGAGTGGAGCCCAAGCATTCTTGAGCGTTATCACCTGCAAGAAGACCAAGAAACAAATTCTAAACTGTGAGGTAGTATTTCGTTAGCTCTTTAACCATTTAAGAGTTGGCAAATTTTATTGAGTTTTTATGGTTACAAATCTTTAGTGCTCAATAAACAACATGTTCTGTGGGTTCACATATTTAACATTAGTGGTAATACAACTTCCATTTTTACTCTCTATTCTACTTTTCTAGCCATTTATAAAAGTTATCCCATGTTTGAAAATTCTCTGTATCTTCTTCCGATGGTGTTTCTTCATTTTTCTAATGCTGTGCAAATGTAATTCTCGCTGCTGTTAGTACATGTAATATTAAATATATCCTTTTTTTCATAGTTCTCTGTAATTATACCTAAAAGACATAGTTCTGGCTTAAAATCTACATGTTTTCTTAACATTTTCTTTAACCACATGTGTCTTTTTGATCACAATGTTTTTGCTTTAGGGCATGTCCACCAAAGATGGTAGTACGTGCCTGGCTTTTGCCTACATTTCCAACAGTTACTAGACATGTTTTTAAACATATTTGCTAATCTTGCTGGTGGTAAATGCCATCTATAAAACATGTTATATAGATTTTCTTTATAAGTAGTTGCCCTTATTATTTTACAGTTTCTTTCCCACAACTTTTGCCATTTTTCTAATTCTACATTGTGTCCAAATTATTTTGCCCAAGTTATCATTGTTTCTTTAATTTTTTCATCTTCCACCTTCAAGTTTAAGAAAAAATTTATAGATTTTCTTTTATCAATTTTTCATCTGTTGACAATAGAATCTGGTCAAAAACTGTTTGATCTTTGTAAAAGCCATATGTTTTGGCATCTTTTTTGTATCTTATTTGCATTTGTAAATATGACCACCATGATAGTGCAATACCCTGTTCTTCCAATTCTTGTTTAGTTTGTAATTTCCCATCAGTATTCAAAATGTCTCTGCATGTCACAAGTTCCTCATAGTTGATTAAAGTTGAATGCACAAACGCTTCCATTGTCGAGATCCATCCTGGTATTTTCATATACATTTTCATTTTTATCTTTTCCCATGTCAAAAGGCATTTCTTATATAGTGATTTTGAAAGTATTTATGGATTTTGTTCTTCCCATACCATAGAAAAGCGTGCCAACCAAGTTGTAGGTCGTGTCCCTCTAGATACAATAGTCTTTTGTGTCGAAGGGTTATCTGCTCTTTTCACCATTTTATTACAGCTGTTTTGTAGTATAGAACCAAGTCTGATAGTCCAAATCCTCCATTTTCTTTTGTTTCTTGTAGCAATTTCAGTCTTAGTCTGGCTTTTTTCACTTGCCAGATAAATTTCAAAATTAATACATTTAGCTCATCAAAAAAAAATCTCTAATTTTATAGTTATTGTTTGAAATAGGAAAAGTAATTTTGGCAAAATAATCATTTTCACCATTACTATTCTTCCCAAGATTAATAATTGTAATTTTTTCCATCTTTCCAAATTTAATTTTATTTGTTTTCATAATTATCTTCTTTTAATGTCGCACACCTTGCTGTTAAGTATATCCCCAGATATTTAACTTTCTTGATTATCTGAAAATCTGTTTTTTCTGACAGTTGATTTTTTTTTATCTGTAATATTTTTAACTATCACTTTAGTCTTAACTCTGTTTATTTTCAATCCTGCTTGTCCAAATTCTTCAATCTTTGTCAATAATTTAGGGCTTTTCTCCATGTGATCTTCTAGAGCAGTGGTTCTCAACCTTCCTAATGCCGTGACCCTTTAATATAGTTCCTCATGCTGTGGTGTCCCCCAACCCCCCCATCCAGCTGGCCAGGGGGGTATCAAAAACTTGTCCAAAAAAAGAGAGGAAAAAATGGGAAAGTATAGGTAGTCTTCGACTTACAACAATTCGCTTAGTGACTGAAGTTACAACAGCACTGAAAAAGCGAATTATGATCATTTTTCACACTTAATGATTGTTGCAGCATCCCCAGGGTCATGTGATTTACATTCGGATGCTTGACAATTGATTCATACTTATGACGTTCACAGTGTCCCAGGGTCATGTGATCAATGGCCGGGGGCGTGGCCAGCTGATCATTCAGGTTGCAGGGTGCCTGTGGGGGGGGGGAATCCGTGGGTCTCTGGGATGGGACTGGGGTGGGTGGCTGCCTTCCTTCCCTCCCTTCTCTCCCCTTGTCCCTTCCTTCCTTCTTTCCTTCCTTTCCTTCACCTCCCTCTTAGTCTCTTCCTCCTTCCCTCCCTCTCTCCCATTGTCCCTTCCTTCTTTCCTTCCTTTCCTTCACCTCCCTTAGTCTCTTTCTTCTTCCCTTCCTCTTTCCCATTGTCCCTTCCTTCTCTCCTTCCTTTCCTTCCCCTCCCTCTTAGTTCCTTCCTTCCTTTCTTCCTTCCTTCCTTTCTTCCTTCTCTCCCTCCTTCCCTCCCTTCCATTGTTCCTTCCTTCATTCCCTCTCTCATTGTCCCTTACTCCCCTCCCTCTTTGTCCCTTCCTTCCTCCCCTCCTCTGTGCCCAGGAAGGGACAAGGGGAGGGGGACAGGCTGCCAGAGGCAGAGGAGAGCTCCGCCCAGCTCACTTACTCAGCTTCACCAGAAAACAAGCCACTTGCTAAGTTAGCAGAAGCCCCAGGATCAGCGCCGGGCTACAGCTGATTTGCGCTTCTGCTAAATTAGCAAGCAGCATGTTTTCTAGCAAAGCTCGAACAAGTTTGCTGGGCAGGAGCCAAGGAGAGCTGCTACAGCTGACCTGCTTCTTGGCTGCTCTGCAAAAGTGAAAATCAGCTGTAGAGGTTCACCCTGATCCTGGACAAGAGGGAAGGAAGGAAGGACGGAAGGGACAAGGGGAAAGAGGTAGGGAAGGAGGGACAAAGAGGCAGGCGAAGGAAAGGAAGGAAGGAAGGAAGGAAGGAAGGAAGGGACAAGGGACAATGGGAAAGGGAGGGAAGGAGGAAGAGACCAAGAGGGAGAGAAGGAAAGGAAGTTCCAGCCAGGAGAGGCTTGCCAGCCCGGCTGCCGAGAAACAGAAGAGTACAAAGCCAAGGAGAAGAAGGTGGCAGTTTCCTCTCAAAGAGGGCTCCTTTTCTCCACCCCTTCCCTGAGTTTGTGGGGAATTTCTCATCACCAATGATGACAGGTGCTCCTTCGAGCCCGCCATGAGCTTTCTCGCCCCCCTTTGCTTCTCCCCCCCACTTTCATGAGGATTGTGGCGCCCTTGGAAAGCCTATCATGCTTTGAAGCTTTGGAGAGGAGGAGGAGTCCCTTCCTCCTTCCCTCCCTCTCTCTGTCAAGCCCCCACGGGCCCGACATGAACGGGCGGGAGGAGGGGTCGAGGATGGGCAGGGTGGCAAAGGAGACCGGCGGCCATCGCCAGACCTCCCGGCTAACAAGCGCAGGTTCGGGGGTCGCCAGCTGATGGGCGCAGGAGTTGGGTGCATTTTAATGCATAAGTGTAGCAATGAGAATCTAGATAATGCCAAAGAAATGCTACAATATTGTTCTGATGACAAAATTCCACCTATCAATCTCACTGAAGAATCTTTGGTGAGAACTCTCAGCAACTTTAAATTTCCTTGCCAAATCTTGCCAAATCAAATGACCAAATGACCTGAATAAATTATTAGTGATAGGTAGTAGGTAAAAGCAGGGTAGGCAACCTGGGCTCTTTTATGACTTGTGGACTTCAACACCCAGAATTCCTGAGCCAGCATGGGGAACTATGGCTCCCTCATGACTCGTGGACTTCAACTCCCAGAATTCCTGAGCCAGCATGGGGAACTATGGCTCCCTCATGACTCGTGGACTTCAACTCCCAGAATTCCTGAGCCAGCCATGCTGAGGGGAAAGGGAGAGGTTTCCAGCTGAGCCATGCTGGCTTAGGAGTTCTGGGAATTGAAGTCCATGAATCATAAAGCGGCCTAGGCCTAGGGCAGGGGTAGGCAACCTTGGCTCTTTTATGACTCGTGGACTTCAACTCCCAGAATTCCTGAGCCAGCATGGGGAACTATGGCTCCCTCATGACTCGTGGACTTCAACTCCCAGAATTCCTGAGCCAGCATGGGGAACTATGGCTCCCTCATGACTCGTGGACTTCAACTCCCAGAATTCCTGAGCCAGCCATGCTGAGGCGAAAGGGAGAGGTTTCCAGCTGAGCCATGCTGGCTTAGGAGTTCTGGGAATTGAAGTCCATGAATCATAAAGCGGCCTAGGCCTAGGGCAGGGGTAGGCAACCTTGGCTCTTTTATGACTCGTGGACTTCAACTCCCAGAATTCCTCAGCCAGCAGGGGAACTATGGCTCCCTCATGACTCGTGGACTTCAACTCCCAGAATTCCTGAGCCAGCCATGCTGAGGGGAAAGGGAGAGGTTTCCAAGCTGAGCCATGCTGGCTCAGGAATTCTGGGAGCTGAAGTCCACGAATCATAAAAGAGCCAATGTTGCCTACCCCTGGCCTATACGATTAATAGATCTGGTTTCATGAAATCGAGTCTCATCTCTCAAGAAACCATTTGAAGGCACTCCCACTGTTGTTGCTTGGAATTAACCTGGTGGAGTCCCTTTCTGATTTGCAAAAATGTATGCAAAGCTTCATTTGAGGAAAATATAGGACTGAATGTGGGTGGAAATATCTTTTGGTGGAAGGACAGGTCCAATTCAGACTGTGATGCTCCCTGAGAGACAATTGTTTTATTCTATGATATATTGTGAAATACATACCCACTGGCAAGAAATTGTGTGCCACCTTTATAGTTTTTGAAAGCATAAAGAGAAATGTTTTGTGGAAGAAACTGGACACATTTAATCATGGAGCCCAGATTCTTCTTTCTGGTAAGGCTCTCTAGTCAGATATCTATTTGAAAGTCTATACTGGGGTCAAGGACTCTCAGTTTTCCCATGGAGTTTATCATGGCATTAAAATTACCCCCAAATTCTTAGCATACAAAGTAATTAAGATGCGCAACTATAAATGATCAAAGTAATGAACATCAATAACCTAAACTTAATGTTGTCCTCCAGTTCCATCCCAGACCTCTTGGCCGGTGACAGACCAGAGACGTTCGGTACAATGATTGTCGTGCATATTGTTGTTGCATTTTGTTCCTTCGTCAGCCTTCTGTACCTGTTCGCTGCTTTGGGTTCAGACAATTGGATGGGGGATTCCAGTATACAGTATGGTCTATGGCAAGGTTGTCATGGCAAAAAATGTCACTCAGAATCGGTGCCAGGTAAGATTCAGTATTCCAAATGCATCACTAGCTTGAAATGCACAAGAACCTCCATCTTGAATTCTTACCTTGTGTCTGCATTGGCTCCCTACAGCCAATTTAGCTGCCATCCGAATAATTATGTATCTGGGGTTGATCGCTGGAGTTGTCTCTCTTGTTGGGATTTGCATATCTTCATGCAATCACTTCAACAGCTGCATTGCATATGTCAACTTTATTGCAGGTAAGAAAATTGTTATTTGATCTCTTTATCTTTATCTTTATTTTGACTTATATGCCGCCCTTCTCCCCAGACTCAGGGCAGCTCACAACAGAAATACAAGTACAAAAATATAAGTAATTTAAAATAATATTACAATATAAAATATTAAAACTATACTCACTCATACAACATACACTCCCAATCAAAGGCCCAGGGGCAGAGCACAGCGAAAAAATTAAATGCCCCAAGCCTGTCTGCATAGATGTGTTTTTAAAAGTTTTTGGAAAGCTAGGAGGGAAGGAGCAGTACGAACCTCAGAGGGAAGTTGATTCCAGAGGGCTGGGGCAGCAACAGAGAAAGCCTTAGCCCTAGGTCCCGCCAAACGGCATTGTGTAACAGACGGGACCCGTAGGAGGCCAACCCTGTGTGATACTTCCTCTTTATCAAGTTATTTCAAAGAAAACCTCACCCATACTGTCATTCCTAATTCTATATACTGCCTGCTTTTGAAGTACATTTCAGTTCAAATTTTCTGAGCAATAGCACTTAGACTTATATACCACTTTGCAGTGCTTTACAGCCCTCTCTAGGCAGTTTTAAAAGAGTTCTTTATCCAAGTGATTTATAAAAAAAACCCATTGTCATTCCTAATTTTATATTCTGTCTGGTTTTCAAGTTCATTTCAGTTCAGGTTCTCTTAAAACAAGTATAAGAGCATCTTATAGATAACTGCAATATATCGGTTGAAACCTTCATGTTACAAGATTCTCTTAAATACTTGGAATTTGGAATGGCAGTTTTCAAATTACTATTATAGAGTACTTTCAAAACAAACCAACATACAGGCTTTGAAATCCTTCATTCCATGAAATTCTTTTTTAAAGAATAGTAATCTTACTAACCCTATCAGAAAATAGTAGAACCTATCTGCTGTTGGATGACCTCAAACCTCTAAGCAATATTGAACTGGCCTAATACATAAATGGGACACCACCCCAAAATCTCAGAGATGTAGGCTAGACAGGGAAGCTGAAAATGCATCCCAAAAGAAGACAAATCACTTCATATTGTGGCCAAGATTGCAAAAATATGGACATGTCTATGTCTAATGATGATGATGATGATGATACAGCCACAAAGGAAGAGGCCAGTGTAGAAAGTTAAAATATCAAAACAACAACTATAACCGCAAGACCAAATACAGAAATTAGAATATTGGGAAATTATATAATTGTAATTGTTTCAACTATCTGCATTCAACCAGACAGGATTACCCCATCATCTGGACTGCTTTGAAACCAGTTTTTTTTTTAAATAAACAGCATGGTTGGGGCCAATGAACCTCAGGCCTAGTGGGCATTTCCAAGGGCAGAAAAGGCATGGCTCCAATATCTCCCAAGACAGCATTGTTTAGTTGACGGGAGATGAACCACACCTGCCTTGTCAGACTTTGCAGGATGGACAGGGACAATGGGACCAAGACAGTCCCATAAAGAGCCAGGGACCAAATAAGGAAAGGCTTTATAGATGGAAACCAGCACCTTGAGTTCCACTCAGAAACCAACTGGCAACCATTGCAGCTCTTGAAGTGGTGGTGTCAGGTGGACATACCGAAGCCACTTTATGCACTAACTTTAGTTCCCAGTGCATCTTTCAAGGGTGTCTTCAAGTGTGGCCCTGTTTACACTATCCCAGACAAGAGACAGCTAAAGCATGAGTGACAGTGAGAAGAGCCTTTGTTTCAGGAAAGGAGGCAGTTCAGTGTTAGAAGAGAGCCCCGGTGGTGCAGTGCAGTACTGCAGCTACTTCTGCTAACCGCCATCTGCCAACAGTTTGTCAGTTTGATTCTCACCAGCTGAAGGTTGAGCCATCCTTCCATCCTTCCGAGGTCAGTAAAATGAGGACACAGATTGTTGGGGGTAAAATGCTGACTTTGTAAACTGCTTAGAGAGGGCTGTAAAGCCCTGTGAAGTGGTATATAAGTCTAAGTGCTTTTGCTATGTATAAATAGAAAAATGTGAAACTGAGAAAACAAAATTGGCAAATTAACCCAAAGATGCTTTTTGAAAAGCAACTGGGCTTTGTTTTCCTTGAAGATGTTTCTCTTCTCATCCAAGAAGCTACATAAAGTTCTTTTTTTTGGGGATGAGATGCAAAACATCTTCAAGGGAAAACAAAGAAAATCTAGCTGGCTTTTGGGAAAAAAAGACACCTTTGGGACAACCATGACTTGGATGACTGAGAATCTCCAAAGACTTTTGGCAAATTAACCCACTCTTCTCTATTATTATTATTATTATTATTATTTATTTAATTTCTATGCCGCCCTATTCCGGAGAACTCAGGGCGGCTTACAACATGATAGAAATTACAATAAAATACATAAATATAAAAATCCTTAAGTTAAAAAAGAAACCAATCATTCCACAAACATACACTGGCTAGGGGCAAGGTGTTAGCTGCCCCAGGCCTGCTGGTAAAAGTATGTTTTAAGCAATTTGCGAAAGGCGGAGAGGGTGGGGGCGACATGGATCTCCGGGGGAAGTTGGTTCCGGAGGGCCGGGGCCACAACAGAGAAGGCTCTTCCCCTAGGCCCCGCCAGGCGACACTGTCTGGCTGACGGGACCTGGAGAAGTTTCTGAGTTTGGAGCAAATATGAAATACTTGGACTATCCCAATACAATAAGCACCCGAAAGAGTCTGCCACCTTCTTTGTAATGACAGCAGAAAAGCCCGTTGGTGTCTTCCATACTTCTGAAGGAAATATTTCTACCTCTACCTCTTCCTTGATTTCCAGGTGCCTGCGTCCTGATTGTCCTAATCATTTTCTATTTTTGCGCTGGTCCAACCTACCAATTTGGACTGGGTTTCCAGTGGGCTTGTACCTCTTTTGTTTTGTACCTACTAATTGGTAAGGATCTTTTTTTGGATACTCTGGTGAGACTTTTTTTTAAGGTACATATTTATGCATTCTGTATATTTTGACAACGGGAAAATTTGTTTCATTTTGGATTGGGCACTAAGCACATTTCCTTGGCAGGAGAGGAATCAGCAAACATCCAAACATCCACATATCCTGTATTGCAGCTCAATCAATCCTTTGGGACCGAAAATATTTGAAGTTCAGGACATTTAGAAGACACTAGGTTACCTGATATGCCTGTGTGCAGTTAGGAGCAGTAGATTTATTCTGGACCATTGACTTTTGAGGATGAGAGCTTGGTCATAAGGAGATGAATAAAGAGATGAGGTTCAGTTCGGAGCTCCATATATTCTTGTTGTTTTTTTTTTTTAAAAAAAACTTCTACTTCATCTGCTGTGTGGCTAATCCTTTATTTTTTTCTTTTTGGACAGGTCTCTTTATATATCACATGAGAGATATAGAAATATAGGAGAAATGTGGTACTGCCTTTGGAGATGACCAGTGAAGGTGTACTAGTAATCTGGGGGCACAGTATTATGTGTTTTCTTATTCTTTATCTTTCTTATTTTTTATCTTTTGTACCTTGATGTAATAAAAATAGATTCTGAAGCCAGATCAGAAAAGACATTTTCTTCCAAAAATAAAAGCAGGTAATTTAAAGTTCAATAGCTCAGTAACTGTTTCTTTGATCAATTTAGCCTTGTTTTTGAGTGGTACCTCCATCTCTTCTTGTTCACCTTTGCTTTAATGAAATCTCTGCATTGTCAAGGGAAAAGGGTTTTTAAAAATCATATCCAGACTGCAGGTATTCAAGTGTTATCCCTTTTTTGCTATCTAAAAGTCGTGCATATTTTCAGCAAACTTATGATATACCACGTTTTTCTTTAAAAAAAACCACCTGTGTTTTGTAATCATTTGCTGTGTACAAACACTCTTAAGGAATGCCAAAGTACCTGGTGTTTGACCAATCCTGACAAATCTCTAAAAAATAAAGTTTTTTTAAAAAAAGCTAAAACTTTCCAAGATAATAAAATGCATGTCACAGCCACTGTGATCCAGAGATTTTAATTCAACTGCAATATTTTGTGAAGGACAGAATGCCCATTGGGACATATATCTGCACTATAGATGTAGGTACACCTGAGTTTTTTCTCCTACCTCTTTAAAATTCTTCAGGGCGAGTTAACTGCTCCGTTCAATCAAATGATAAAAATGAATCCGATAAAAAATTAAAGTTTCCTCAATTAGAGCGATTTATTCAGACATAAAGAAGATTGCTGCTTAATAATATTGTATGTTCTGAGCAGATAGACAAAAAAGAACAGAATTGGTGTTCAGCACCCTGGACAGCGCACCTAGCTAAGACAGTCTCTCTTTTGGCAAGGCCCAAGGAAGAGAGATGTGCAAATTTAGATATTTGCTGGGTTCTGAACAATTCTTTGCCTAACTCAAATATTCTCCATCCCCAAAACTGGCATCTGCCCTGGGGCAAAGAGAAGAACATCTCAGAAGAGAGCAGTAGGAAAACACATTCATACTGTGGCCAATATGTGGAATAGTGAGGGGTTCTTGATGCCCTCTGAGCTTTCTTGCTTTCTTGCAGATGTTTCATTACCCAAACTAAGTAACTGTCAGAACCCATATTCTAAGGGGGCTCTTTTCTATCTTTAACTCAAACTCTACTCTCTCTGTACTTCTGGGTTCTGCCATGCTCCTGGAGGGGAGGGAGGGAAGCACTGCGGGTTATTGTTCTGTTTTCCTCTATTGCAGCGGTTCTCAACCTGTGGGTCATGACCCTTTTGGGGGTCGAACGACACGTTCACAAGGGTCGCCTAAGACCATTGGAAAACACATATTTCTGATGGTCTTAGAAACTGAGACACCGCTCCTCTCTCTGACTGACGCCGCCGCCCTCCTCCTCCTCCACTGGCTCCTCCGCCTCCAGGGCCCCTTTTCCTCCGACAGCGCCTGTTCCTACCACTGCAGCACCATCGCGTGCGCCCCCGACGCCTCCCCGGGCTGGCTCAATGGCCGGTCCAAGCCGAGCCAGGTCTGGGCCGCTGCTGGCACTACCGCTGGGCTGCTCCACTGCCGCTGCCGCTGCCAACTGACCTGAGCTACAGCACCGAGCCTGTCTCCATGCCTCCTGGTTGCCTGGCCATGCTCCACCCCAGCCACCTTCTGCGCCATGCAGGAGTCTCCCCCACGCTGCCCTGCTAGCCTCCCTCACCATCGGAGGCCACCTCGGCCCTCTGGTGGCTGGCACGGCCGTGGGGCTGCCAGACAGGAGCAGCTCCTTCCCGGCTTGCCAGGTTCCGGGCCTCGGAAGAGGCCAGGGGGCGGGGAAGAGGGCAAGGCAGCAGCGATGCCTGCATGTGTGTCAGAGGCCAGCTGGCTGAGCCGGGAGGGGAGAAGCAGCACCTTCTGAGCAGGAGCTGGTGTTCCGGCCATGCCCCTCTTGCTTGCAATGGGCTGCGCAGCGTGGAAAGGGACTCCCTCGACTCTGTCGCTGTGATGGTGCTCAGGAAGTTGGAAGGGTGGGCAGGTCCTGGGGGCGGCTGGGAGAGGGCAAGAGGTGCCGGGATGAGGATGGGGGGCTCAAGGTTGGCGGGTGTGAGAGGGCAGCCGGCAGCTCCAAGGTGTGTGGATCCTCCGCGCAGCTTCCAAGGCCCTGGATGTGCCGCTGCTTAGCTCTCCACCAGGCTCTCCGCTAGAGCCTTTCCTCCCTCCCTGGGCAATTGTGTGGAGCTGCTTGTGTGTCCTTGGCAGAGCCTCCCCCCTTCAATCTCTCTTTCTTTCTTTCTTCCTTCCTTCCTTCCTTCCTTCCTTCCCCCTTCAATCTCCTTCCTTGTCCATCTCCTTCCTTTCCCCTTCAATCTTTCTCTCCTTCCTTCCTTCCTTCCTTCCTTCCTTCCTTCCTTCCTTCCTTCCTTCTTTCCTTCCCCTTCAATCTCCTTCCTTCTCCATCTCCTTCCTTTCCCCTTCAATCTTCCTTCTTCCATCTCCATCCCTTCCCCTTCAATCTCTCTCCTTCCTTCCTTCCTTCCTTCCTTCCTTCCTTCCTTCCTTCCTTCCTCCCTTCCCCCTTCAATCTCCTTCCTTCTCCATCTCCTTCCTTTCCCCTTCAATCTTCCTTCCTTCCTTCCTTCCTTCCTTCCTTCCTTCCTTCCTTCCTTCCTTCCTTCCTTCCATCTCCATCTCCATCCCTTCCCCTTCAATCTCTTTCTCCTTCCTTCCTTTCCCCTTCAATCTCCTTCCTTCTCCATCTCCTTCCTTTCCCCTTCAATCTTCCTTCCTTCCTTCCCCTTCCCTCCCTCCCAACATTTTTGAGCAAGGAAGAGCAAGCTTCTCCAGTGAGCATTGCTATATTTTTTTTGTGATTAATCACTATGCTTTAATTATGTTCAATTCATAACAATGAAAATACACCCCGCATATCAGATATTTACATTACGATTCATAACAATAGCAAAATTACAGTTATGAAGTAGCAATGAAAATAATTTTATTGTTGGGGGTCACCACAGCATGAGGAACTGTATTAAAGGGTCACGGCATTAGGAAGGTTGAGAACCACTGCTCTATTGCCACATGGTAACACTTTTCTGTTTCTGCATACTTCTTCTGTGAACTATCTCTCCCCTTGATGTCAGCTAGAAAGAGGGGGCAGAAGAAAGGAATGTGCCTCCGGCAACGGGTTTATCTCCATGTTCGGAAGGGAAGGTGTGAAGAGCTGACAAAACATTGTTGCAAACCTGAGATAGCCTGCTCTTTCCCACAATGGGCAACACCTGGGGATTGCCCCATTTGAACTGACTTTGGGGTGGGATTTGCTTGGGACACTTTTAACCTATTGATCTGAGTGGGAACCCCTCAAATCCTGTCTATTATGCCGGCTGTCAGCTTCTCTTAATAAAAGTTCCTTTTGGAGGAAACTGCTTCCATGAGTTCTGTTTTCTTAGGATGAGGTTTTGAAGTGGGCCCTGACAGTGACATCATCAGGGCTGATGTTACCTAATTTGGGTAATGAAACATCTGCAAGAAAACAAGCAAACTCAGAGAGCACCAAGGAGCTGTCATTTCAACTCTGAGCTACAAATATTCTCCTTTATTGGTACATGGAATAGTCTCTGGAACTATTGGCAATTAAGCTTGATTTGAAGGAGACTTTGACAAATAGTGAAGTTCCTCTGCATCTCTGGATATAGCTTGCATGAATAGGTGGAGAAGGAGGGCGGATGTCTTCACACAGTGCATTGCTACAGTAAAGGAGAACGTCCCTGCTGGAATAAACAGCAGTAATTTTTTTTAGCAATACAGGGAGGTCACAATTACTTGGAATTTGAATGGTGCTGTATTCTATTTAGAGTGAATTATAAATTGATACCAGGTCATGTTTAATACAAGCCAAAAGTCAATTAATGTCAGGCTAGCACATGCACACTTGAGGCTGGCACACGTGTAGTTGCTATTGGGGTTTTAGATGTTAGTCATCATTTGTGCAAAATGGAAAAAAAAGATTCTGCTCAAAGAAGGTACAAAAAAAGAAGAGATGTTTTGAAGAACTAAGCAGAATATATGAGATAACAAGTTCGCTCTGAATATGGGTTCATTCTGTTATGGTTGTACAGTAATATAATAATATAATAATAATATTTATTGATTAGCCCTTGGGCCATATCAGAGTGCAAAGTTCCAGCAACAAAACATTGCCACAGTTTGATAAAAGCAATTTAAAATGAATTTTAATAAAATACAGTTTAAAATGTATTTATTTATTTATTTATTTATTTATTTATTTGTTTGTTTGTTTGTTTGTTTGTTTGTTTGTTTGTTTATTTATTTATTTATTTAGATTTCTATGCCACCCTATTCCAAGAACTCAGGGCGGCTCACAACATGAACACTAACATGAAGAAATCTAGAATTAAAATACATTGTAAAACCCATTAATTGAAACCAATCATCCTAAAACAGACATACAAACATACATACACTGGCTGGGGCAAGATGTTAACTGCCCCAGGCCTGCCGGCAAAGATGAGTCTTCAATAATTTGCGAAAGGCGGAGAGGGTGGGGGCAATACGGATCTCCGGGGGGAGTTGATTCCAGAGGGCCGGGGCCGCAACAGAGAAAGCCCTTCCCCTAGGCCCCGCCAGGCGACACTGTCTGGCTGACGGGACCTGGAGAAGGCCGACTCTGTGGGCCCTAACCGGTCGCTGGGTTTCATGGGGCAGCAGACGGTCCCGTAAGTAACCTGGTCCGATGCCATGTAGGGCTTTATAGGTCATAACCAACACTTTGAATTGCGTTCGGAGACCAATTGGCAGCCAATGCAGCTCGCGGAGTGATGTTGAAGTATGGGCATTTCACATCTTCAAATGTGAATCTATGGGTGCTACTTATTTTCATGTATGGTGGACTTGTAGAAAAATCAAGGCTTTTTGGATAAAAATATGGTGGATACTGCAAAATATTTTGAAAAAACGTATTGAATTTTTACCACAGTTCTTTTTGTTAGGTATTATAAAAGACTGCATCACCATAGAGATGAACTTAATTTTGAACTTGATTACAGCAGCAAGACTGTTGGTGGGACAATATTGGAAGAAGCCAGAACTACCATCTATCGAAGAATGGACTTTAAAAGTTATAAATTTGGCAGAAATGGCTAAAATATCTGCATATTTGAAGGATCACTCAAATGAAAAATCTATGTTGGATTGGAAAAAATGGATAGAGTATATACAAGGGAAATATCAATCTAAGAAATTGTATTTAGCATATAGTTAAATTCTTATATGTTGGACTGAAAAATATAGTTAAATTTTTAATAGGATCTACATAATAATTTGGTGTAGTTTAGAGGGTTTTCTTGTGTTTTTACCCTGTATTCACTCTGGGAAGTCGGGGGGTGGGTGGGTGGGTGGGGGTCTTATAATGTATTCAACTGTAATATAGTATTGGTTTTAAGTTTTTATGTTTTGTTTTTGTCTTGGAAAAAGTTGTAAACAATTGTATTCAGTTGAGTTGTTTTTAATTTGATTCTTTGTTATATTTATGATTATAAAATTAATAAAAATTTCTTTTAAAAAAAAGGAAATATGGGCATTTCTAGGTAGGCCCAATACTGCTCGCGCGGCTGCATTCTGCATTACCTGAAGTCTCCGAACGTTTTTCAAAGGTAGCCCCATGTAGAGAGCATTGCAGTAGTCGAGCCTCGAGGTGATAAGGGCATGAGTAACTGTGAGAAGAGACTCCCGGTCCAAATATGGCCGCAGCTGGTGCACCAGGTGAACCTGGGCAAATGTCCTCCTCGCCACAGCCGAAAGATGATGTTCCAGATTTAGCTGTGGATCGAGGAGGACACCCAAGTTGTGGACCCTCTCTGAGGGGGTCAAAAACTCCCCCCCCAGGGTGAAAGACAGACAGATTGAATTGTCTTTGGGAGGCAAAACCCAGAGCCACTCCGTCTTGTCGGGGTTGAGTTTGAGCTTGTTAGCACCCATCCAAACCCTAACAGCCTCCAGACATCGGCACATCACTTCCGCTGCTTCACTGAAGTGACACGGGGTGGAGATGTAAAGCTGGGTATCATCAGCGTACTGATGATAACTCATCCCGTGTCGTCGGATGATCTCACCCAGCGGTTTCATGTAAATATTAAACAGCAGAGGGGAGAGGACCGATCCCTGAGGGACCCCACAAGGGAGGAACCTAGGGGTCGACCTCTGACCCCCTGCCAACACCAACTGCGACTGAGTAAAATATGACTTAAAATGAAATTAAAGTAAAATACAATCTAAAATGAAATTAAAATAGAGTACAGTAATTTAAAATAGATAAAATATGATAGAATTATATCTTGGAGTCACCCTTGCAATCTACCCCAATCAGTCCCACATATGCAGATCTCAACCGAACTATTTTGTTTAAATACTGTGCTGCGTTAAATGTTATTTTCAAGTTCTGGCCACACATGAGGTAAGTTGTTTTGATATGGGGATCCCAATGAGTCATTCGTTTGGTATATAGACCGAGGTGCCTGTGTCTCACCCTCTTGTACAGGCAACAATCAAATCGTATGTGAGCCAGGTCTTCTACCTCTGCCACTCCGCAAATGCAGAGATGCTCATTGTAAGGTATAGAATGGAATCTCCCATATCTGATCATTGTGTCAAGCTGTTTGAATCTTGCACACATAAATACTTCCCTAAGGTGTTTTGGCAGTTGTAACTTCAAATAGCTGTCTACTTGAAAAGTACGCTAGTATTTACTCAGCTATTTCAAGTTACCCACCTTACTAAGGATCACTATATCATTTTGTGCTTCTATATCCTTAATTCTTTGGGCAGCCTTTTTTTAAAATTGTTCTCCTGTTAATGCAAAAGACAGGAAGACCACAGCTTCTTACAAAATTTGTTAGTTTGGTGACCCAGGAGATTTGTGATTTAATTTTATTTGCTCTAGTAGACATAACTTGGAGAGTCTGTCAGTCTCCATTTCATTGACTTTGCACCAGTAGTTATAAGCTCTAATTTTGGATAGAGCATAAATTGTATGAATTCCCAATTCAGCTTTAACTGCTGCAGCAGATGTTCTTGGATCTACACCCAGAATACACCTCAAATGCTGGGACTGTGTTTGTTCTAAGACTGTGGTTGAATAGAGACTTCAACCTAAACTTCTGCTCCATACAAGAGCATAGTGGCAACCTTAGCTTTATATACCTTAATTAATGGGGCTAAGGACCCTGGGTAACTATGGCTCTTTAGTTTAAGCAATAGATTCAGGCAGGCTTTTGCGCTAAATGTACTTTATTGATGATGGCAAACCCAAGATCCAGTCTTGGAAAAAGTTATGCCCAGATATACAAAGGTGCTAACCTGTTCAATTGGTTCACCATCTAATTGCCACTTATATCTCTGATGGTATCTTCCAAACACCATTATTTTTTATTTAGTTTTACTAATGATTAGGGAGTTATCCTGACAGTAAGAGCTGAATCTTCTTAATAGCCTACATAATCCTACTTGAGAATATGATAATAAAATCATATCATCGGCATAAAGCAAGCTGTTACAGTAAGTATTTAGGATCATCAGCATATGTACCATGGGATCCTTCATTAACCCTGGCAAGTCATTGATCTATAAACTAAATAATAATGGGGCCAGGATACACCCTTGCCTTATCCCTTTATTTGTGTTAATCCTGTTAGTCAGAGCCCCGTTAACCCCATACCGCACCCTCAAAAAGTTACTTGTGTAAAGGGCTTTAATCAAAGCCAGGAGTCTCGGTTCTATTTTAAGAGATGTCAGTTTACTCCATAGTACTTCTCTGTTTACCATATCAAATGCTGCTGTAAGGTCTATGAAAGCAGCAAACAAGGGTCTCCTCTTATAGGCATATTTGGCAACCAGATGGTTCAAGACAAAGCAGTTATCAATAGTAGATCGGCTTTGTCTAAAACCTGCTTGTTCTTCTGTGAGGATATTGTTTTCCTCTACCCAGATTTCAATTCTGTTCAAAAGGTACCTAGCATATATTTTTGCTGCAATATCAATCAGGCTAATGGGCCTATAATTACGAGGGTCCTTATTATTCCCTTTTATATATATATGGGGACAACTATTGCCATCTTCCACCCATCTGGTATATGGCAGGTGTTATTTATGTGTGTAAAAAGATCTGCCAATACAGGGCCCCACCAACTGGGAAATTTCTTGAATAATTCTGCTGGTAAAAAATCCTCACCTGGGGCTTTATTGAGCTTTAAACTTTTGATAATGGATTGTATCTCCTTTTCTGAGACCGGTGGCCAAGAGTGGGAAGTTCTAGAGTTTACTAAATCATTGCTTAAAGACAATTTCTCTACCGGTTCCGTGAAAGCAAACAAACACTGATAATAATTCTCCCAGTCCTCGGCAGAGATTGGTATGTCAAACACAAATCTCCTTGTACAGTAATTCATTAATAAAAGTATAAAAATGTTTTTCAAAATTTATAATTGCCTATTTTTTTCAAGCTGGAACCAGTTATCATATTTTTCACAGAAATATCACTTTGAACAGTGCAAACTTGAATAATGCAACCATTTCATGGGCTTTATTAATTGATATATTTATTAATCAAGAGCTACCTTTATGGGTTTATTAAAAAAATAAATGTTCTGTCCTGATCTTGACTTTGATCCTTGTTACCCTTGTAGAAATATTTTTACCTATCTGTCTAAGAGAGGCGGCTATTCAGATGGAAAGAAACATAAAATATGAATGCCTTTTTATGTTTTAATGGCAGGTCAAATACAGAGAGACAAACAGAAAATTGAAATCCCTTGGTCCATGGATGGATATCCCAGATCTTGATGACATTATAGAGGGAATGGCCCCAGACTCAGAAAAGAAAATCAAAAGCAATTGTGTGTGTTTTTAAAAAAATAAACATCTGGAATTGAACTAAATTTCATTGGATTTTAATGACTGTATTCTAAGATGTTGCCAAAAGTATTCAAAGTCTCACTAGAAGGAAGAAAGGAAGGAAGGAGAGAGAGGGGGGGAGGGAGGGAGGGAGAGGGAGAGAGAGAGAGAGAGAAAGAAAGAAAGAAAGAAAGAAAGAAAGAAAGAAAGAAAGAAAGAAAGAAAGAAAGAAAGAAAGAAAGAAAGAAAGAAAGAAAGAAAGAAAGAAAGAAAGAAAGAAAGAAAGAAAGAAAGGTAGGTTACCTTTTGGCATTCCACCAGGGGACAGCACAATGCTGAAGTGCTGATCCTTGCATTAATACACCAAAGACTTGACTTAGCAAAAGCAGCTTTCAAAGAGTGCCACATCAGAAGCAGCTGTCTGATCAACTTTTGCAAATGGAATGAGAAGAACCAAAGAATCTTGAGTCAGTTTCCGAAAACAGACCTAAAGAAAACAAGAATTGGTCATAGGGACATAGCTCCCAAAAATATTAGGCTGTTTTATTGGCTGGATCGCTCAAGCAATATGTCTCAACGTCCAGCTTGAGGATCCAAATAAATAACCAGATGCATTCCATTTCTGAAAATCTTGCTGTTTATTGAATACACGCCATGTTACTGTTGAAGCAAAATTCACTCTAAGGTTTCAGGACACCTGATCATAGAATTATTTATTTATTTTGGGTTTGTATGCCACTCCTCTCTGGCGACTCGGAGCGGCTAACAACATATACATAACAAAGAATTACAATATAAAAAACCCAAATAAGATATCTAAAAACCAAAAAAAAACCACACACACACATTCAATGCAACAATCAACCACAATCATCCCCAGGCTTGACGGCAAAGATGAGTCTTTAGGTTTTTCCGGAAGGCCGGGAGAGTTGGAGAAACGCGGATTTCAGGAAGCAGTTGGTTCCAGAGGGCGGGCGCCACAACAGAGAAGGCCCTTGTTGTTTCGCTGACGGGACCCGGAGGAGGCCGACCCTGTGTGCTCTCACTGGCCGTAGAGAAGTATGTGGCAGAAGGCGGTCCCATAAGTATCCTGGTCCCATGCCATGAAGGGCTTTATAGGTAATAACCAACACCTTGAATTGGGCTCGGAGACCAATAGGCAACCAATGCAGCATGCGGAGAGTTGATGAAATGTGGGCACAGCGAGGAAGGCCCACAACTGCTCGCGCAGCTGCATTTTGCACTAATTGTAGTCTCCGAACACTCTTCAAGGGTAGCCCCATGTAGAGAGCGTTGCAGTAGTCGATCCTCGAGGTGACAAGGGCATGTGTGACTGTGAGGAGAGACTCCCGATCCAAGTAAGGACACAACTGGTGCACCAGGCGAACCTGGGCAAATGCCCCCCTCGCCACTGCCCACAAATGATGATCCAATGTCAGCTGTGGATCGAGGAGGACACCCAAGTTGCGAACTTTCTCTGAGGGGTTTATAGATTCACCCCCCAGGGTAATGGAAGGACAGATAGAAGTGTCCTTGGGAGGCATCACCCACAGCCACTCTGTCTTATCAGGGTTGAGCCTTAATCTGTTAACACCCATCCAAACCCTCACAGCCTCCAGACACCGGCACATCACCTCAACCGCTACACTGATATGGCCAGGAGTGGAAATGTACAGCTGAGTATCATCAGCATACTGATGGTATCTCACTCCGTGGCGGTGGATGATCTCACCCAGTGGCTTCATGTAAATGTTAAAAAGTAGGGGGGAGAGAAGCAATAGTCTCTTTGCCCAAACCCCCACCTTCTCACATAGCCCCTGTAAACAATTTCACTTTGTTATGGGAACCATCTGCTTCTTTTCCACATGAGTTTTGTAAGTCTAAAGAATCATAGAGAATAGTAAACTCTGCCTAGAGAGCAGCTTGTTCAATAAATCAGCATAATTTGCCCAGTGGCAGAGGGCTAAAGTCCACGTCATAAACATATATCTGGCAGAGTTTATAAATAGGACAAATGGCAGCTCAGAGATGGTTGAGGAGATGGGAGGGACAATTGAAAAGAAAATGAGCCAATTTTATGATCAACAGGCAAAGAGCTTTCTAAAAGATACATAATACTGGAGCCTATTTTGTTCCATATCTATGTTGAAATTTTCTAAAATTATGATTCTTAATTCCTATATTAATTCAGGATCCCCCAAAGTAATCAATATTGACTCCTAATGGCTAATGGTATTATGCAAGCGGTGACGAGGTCAAAAGGGGGTCAGTATACATCTACATCAATAGATGGTTGATAAATGATGGAAAGTCAATTGGGGTCGATTAATCTTGCTGAGGTCCATGCCAGTCAATAGTCACTAGTCCCAAAGTTGAGGTAGCTAGTGGTGAGACAGCATTATCCAACATTGGATAGTTAGCTACTGGTGAAAGCACCTTCAGTTGTCTCTATTATTATTTTTTTTATGGTTGGTCATGCAATCAGCCAGATATTTAGATTGGTTTGGGCATTCATTCCCAAGGACTAGAACAGGGGTAGTCAACCTTGGCTCTTTTATGACTCATGGACTTCAACTCCCAGAATTCCTGAGCCAACATGGCTCAGCATGGAAACCTCTCCCTTTCCCCTCAGCGTGGCTGGCTCTGGAATTCTGGGATTTGAAGTCCACGAGTCATAAAAGAGCCAAGGTTGCCTACCCCTGGACTAGAGATAGGCAGATATTGTTCTTTTAGGGTGTTAAATGTATAGCTATTATTTTTCATACTACTATTAAAGTACTATTTATTATATTTAAACACAAGCAATACTTGGGAGTCAATGAACAATCTGGAAGTCTCTGAAGAAGTCAACAAACTAAACAGTTTGGGGACCCCTGTGTTACTTCAGTATGTCCAAGGCAGCCACATTCTGTACATCTTTTGCATCTGGAGGGTTGTGTAAAAAAAAACCCCTCCAGATATGGAAAACCACCAGTCTCGGTAGCTAGACTGTCCCATTGTTCAAGAGATCTCAACACCTGGAAATGTTTTTCCTTAAATGAAACCTAGACAGCCATAACTTATAACCATTGTTTCTGGTCCTGCTTTTATGGAAATGTAGTCTTTGATCATCATCATCCATGTAGGTTTCTTTAGTGGACCTGGATACAACATTAGATTGGAAAGTGTGTATAGGGCTAAATTCTCTCCACCTACAGTAAAGCAGCATTCTCTGTCCTGGTCTTAAGATGGTGCCAATTAAATAGCAGATCAGACTCAAATCTTTTCCAGTCTCCACCAGTTTTATTTTGCCAGTTCTATCCCCAATATTGAAACATATTGAAAATGCATGCTGCGTAATTGAGATATTCATGCTCCACCTACTTTCCCTTTGGTCTCTAAACCCCATTATCATGACACTCCCTGGACTTTGTTCCAAGTCTTTCATAGCTCTTAATCTGGGGCACTCTGTTAGCTGGGGCAGTATTCCACCTTTTTCATCCTTAATGTGAGGTTGCTTGAGGCATCTTATCTCAGAGCCAGAAGCAAATACTGAAGCTCAATTTCCTAGAGTTTCCTGAACCAGGAATGTGGTGGCCATTTCTTCTCCTAAAGATCATCAGTCCTATTCTGCTGTTTCTGACTTCTGTACTTTTGATCACTGGCCTATTCACTGACAGTTGGGTTGTTTTCCATACTCCATTGGGAATATACCAGGAAAACTTATGGAAGTCTTGCATCGACTCAGACTGCTTCTCTTTGAATCGAGGTTGGGGTAAGCTATTTGTCAGGATGTAGCAGCCACTTACCTTCTGAGGTTGCTCATTTCTTTGAAGATATAGGCTCATAGTCATGGAAATGACTCTGCTCCCAGAGCTTCTTCTTGTTTGCCATTGAAAATGGTTAACAATACAATTGTCCACAAGCCCTTTTAGTTGGCCATGTTTGGAAAATCATTTTGCAAAAGGCTGTCTGGTCTCCCCCCCCACTTTTAGGTTTTGAGATGTTGCTGAACAAAAAGTGAATATCTAGAATGGTTTGTATTTAAGAGTCAAGGGTGATGTTTATAGAAAGTTAAACCTGAAAAATTTTGAGATATTTATATTAATGGATAGCTTCCACTGATTTAATATTAAATGTGAATGCATACCGTGTCTCTTTGGATATAAGTGTCTGTCTTCGCCCTTTTTTGGGGGGGGGTCTTAAGCTCATTGATAATTTCTCCTCTCTGCTCATAGTTTTTCTGAAATGTTTTTGGGAAATTTTATTCCTGCTTTCCTAGCCAATTGTTTAAAATAAAATTTAAAGCTATTGAACACTGGACAAATAACACATCGGTTGGATTTTCACAACACATTAGACTCAAGACCAGAGGTAGGCAACCTTGGCTCTTTTATGATTCATAGACTTCAACTGCCAGAATTCCTGAGCCAGCCATGCTGAGGGGAAAGGGAGAGGTTTCCATGCTGAGCCGTGTTGGCTCAGGAATTCTGGGAGTTGAAGTCCACAAGTCATAAAAGAGCCAAGGTTGAGAAATACAGGCCTAGGCCAGGGGTAGGCAACCTTGGCTCTTTTATGACTGGTGGACTTCAACTCCCAGAATTCCTGAGCCAGCCACGCTGAGGGGAAAGGGAGAGGTTTCCATGCTAGCCAGGCTGGCTCAGGAATTCTGGGAGTTGAAGTCCATGAGTCATAAAAGAGCCAAGGTTGCCTACCCCTGCTTAAGATTGATGGTGAATCTTTTCTGCTCGGCATTTCAAAAATTTGAAAAATGTGTCACTTGACTTGGCTTGGGTTATCACACTCCCCGTTACACCCAAAAGCGAAACAATTGTTTACAGATTTTTTTAAAAAAAAAATATGGACAACTTGGGTTGCATGAGGCTTTCTTTCTTGAAGTGGCTTAAGAGAATTCTCTTTTGCAGCCTCTGCCACCTCCAAAAATACACCATTATTATGGGGTTTTTGGAAGCTCTGTGAAACCAAAGATGCTTTTTCAAGAGGCAACTGGACTTTCTTTGTTTTTCTTTGAAGACATTTCACTTCAAGAAGCTTCTTAAGATCTGATTGGATGGTGGGGAAGAGTTGACGAAGTTTCTTGGATGAGAAGCGAAACGTCTTCAGAGAAAAACAAAGAAAGTCCAGTTGCCTCTTGAAAAAGCCATTTTGTGATAACCATGACCTGGATGGCTGAGAATCTCCATAGACATCAAGGTCTGTGAAAGCATACCCCATTCTCACATGATCTCGGCAGCCTCTGCAAATCACACAAGACAAAGGCATGTTTTTGTGAGTAGTAGTTCAGTTTGGGTGAATGCCACTGTGTCACCCAAAATGTCATGGTGTGTCACCTTGGATACATGTATCATAGCTTCCCCATCACTGGATTAGAAATTGGGCAGTTTGTGACCCAAGTTGTTGTCGAAACCCAGTCATTGTATTATCATTATACGAGCCACGAGGTATAGCCGCTGTAAGGATTGATTGTGTGTTTGATTGTGATTGCATGTTGTATGTATGTGTTTTAGATTGAATGAATGTGTTTTTGGACTGGATGCTTGATTATTATTATTAAATTCCTCACATGTAATTTTATTGTTGTTGTAAGCCGCCCTGGGTCTTAGGAGAAGGGCGGCATAGAAATTGGAATAAATAAATAAATAAATAAATAAATAAATAAATAAATAAATAAATAAATAAATAAATAAATAAAATAGATAAGGATGAGCTTTTGGATCTAAGCCATCATGTCAGCTAGAAACAGTCCTTGATTCACAACAGTTCATTTAGTAACATTTCAAAGTTGCAATGGCACTGAAGAATGTGACTTGTGGCTGTTTTTCACACTTACAACCATTGCAACATCTCCATGGTGACATGATCAACATTCAGATACTTGGCAAGTGACTCATGTTTATGACGATTGGAGTGTCCCAAGGTCATGTGATCCCCTTTTGCGACCTTCTGACAAGCAAAGTCAATGGGGAAGCCAGATTCACTTAACAACCAGGTTGTTAACTTATCAGCTGCAGGGATTCACTTAACAAGAAGTCATAACATGGGCAAAACTCACTTAACTCAATGTTTCACTTAACAACAAATGTTGGGCTGACTTGTGTTCGTATGTTGAGGGCTATCCCTATTTATTAACCTGGGGTTTAGGATCATAGTGATATGTGAACCCAACCTACTTCAAACTTGGCCCTTTTTTGACTTGTGGACTTTAACTCCCAGAATTGTCTGGCTGAGGAATTCTGGGAGTTGAAGTCCACAAGTCATAAAGGGGCCAAGTTTGAAGAGCCCTGTACTGTAATGTAACTCCAAAGGCTTGTCTTGGTTTGCATTCTGAATGTGCTCTCGTTACTCTTTTGCAGAATATGATATTTTTGTCACTGGACTTCTGGCCACGGCTACAGCACATTCAATCATACTCCCCATTGTTCTCCTACTGCTCTACATTTGCAAGACAAACAAGTTCCTGATCAAAAGATTCCAACAAAGCATGTTAATGCCAGGTATCTGCATTAATTCCTCTTCTGAAGCAGAATGGATTGTTTTAGGTCACTTCACCTTAACCTGGTTTTGATTCCCCCCCCCCCCGTAAGGCTGGCCAGAAATGACTCCTGCTTTTCCAACTTAAACCCAACTGATTATTTATTTATTTGCTCAAATTAAATTTATATATGCTGCCTATCTCACTCTCCAAAGCAACCCTGGGTGTTAAATGCACCATCTGAGAAGCAGCCAGAACTCTTCGTGCTGCTGCATTAGCAGCTTCTGGATACTCTTCAAGGGTAGTTCCCTGTAGAGCAGACATGTCAAACTCGCGCCGTCACCTGACATCGCGCAATGTATCAGGACGGTTTTGCCATTGCTGGCAATGGGGTGGGCGTGGCTTCCGGATGACGCGTGCAGCCTGTGGGCTGGCAGTTGGACACCCCTGTTGTAGAGCATATTGCAGTAATCCAAGATGACCAAGGCATGAGTGACTGAGTGCAGGGCCCCATGATCCAGGAAAGGGCACTACGGGCACAGAACGCAAAGTTGCACAAAGGTCCTCCTAGCCACAATTGCCACCTGCTGCTAGAATAGGACTCATGAGATAGAATGATACCCCCACACACATACCCCAACTGGTGGTGGGGGGTCTATCCTGGGTAGTGCAACTCCATCCAGAATGGTGATAAAGCTCCGATCCTGAAGCTCCACACACGCACAGCCACTCTGTTCAAGTTGAAACCTGTTGATCCCCATCCAGATCCCCATAACCTCCAGGCACCTCAGAAAGATAACCACAGCATCACCTTGGACAAAGATGCAAAGTTGGGGATCATCGGCACACAAATGCAAACTTGGATTTCTGAAAAAATCTTTAGGGTTGGTAGAGTACCGTAGTAACAACCTTCAAAGCTTCCCCAAGTAATTACAGGTAGTCCTCAACTTACAGCAGTTCGCTTACTGGCCATTTATTATTATTTATTAAATTTCTATGCCGCCCTATTCTGGGAACTCAGGGCGGCTCACAGCATAAATAGAAATCCAATATTAAAAAACTACATAATACATATATAAAAAATACATATATAAAAAAGAGAACCCCTAAATTAAAAAACCATTCATACAACAAACGTACACACAAACATACACTGGCTAGGGGCAAGATGTCAACCACCCCAGGCCTGTCGGCAGAGATGTGTCTTGAGCAGTTTATGAAAGGCGGAGAGGGTGGGGGCGATACGGATCTCCGGGGGGAGTTGATTCCAGAGGGCCGGGGCCGCAACAGAGAAGGCTCTTCCCCTAGGCCCCGCCAGGTGACACTGTCTGGCTGACGGGACCTGGAGAAGGCCGACTCTGTGGGCCCTAACCGGTCGCTGGGTTTTGTGAGGCAGCACGAAAGTTTGAAGTTACACCGGCATTGAAAAATGTGACTTATGTCCAGTGACTTATGATCATTTTCACACTTATGACCGTTGCAGCGTCCCCATGCTCACGTGATTTACATTCGGATGCTTGACAACTGGTTCATGTTTATGTCGGTCCCAGTGTCCCGGGGTCACGTGATCCCCTTTTGCGACTTTCTGACAAGCAAAATCAAACGGGGAAGCCAGATTCACTTAACAATGGGGTGCCTAATTTAACAACTGCAGGGATTCACTTAACAACTGTGGCAAGAAAAGTTGTAAAATGGAGCAAAACCCACTTAACAAATGTCTCGTTTAGCAACAGAAATTCTGTATCTCGTACCACCACACCACTTTTATCTAATGTAAAAAGTACCATACCTTTCACCTGGATTCAGTAATCAATAATCTCTTTTGTAATTATCCTGTTTTCTCCCGAACTATTTCCTCTTCTGAGCTTGCAAGACCTATTAAGCATCCCATTACTCATAGTGAGCAATAAATACGTTTCAGGTTATCTGAACCAAAAGGACATAGAATCAACTTGAGGTGTTCTTTAAAACAAGATTAAATCCCTAACAGCCTCGTGTTATGCTTAGCTACAGTGTTAAAATGGAGTTTCCTTTTTATATTCCCTTTGAATTAAAATGAAATACCCCTTGGAAGCTGATTCATGAAGCAAACCTGTAAGGACCCACCTCAATTTATATTTTAAGAAGACAGAACTCTTGGAATGTCTCTTCCAACAGGGATCTTTATTAAGAGAAGCTGATTGCAGGCATGCTAGACAGGATCTGGGGAATCCTTTCCCACCATTCAATGTTTTAAAGTGTTCCCAAGCAGCCCCCACCCTACAGTTCTTCCGGGCGATTCAATCCATCAGTCCGCTCCGTGGGCATGATCACTCATCCTCTCTTTTCCCAGATCCCAGGTGTTATATTTCCCACCCCCTTTTCCTCACTGCCGGTTCTCTTGATGAGAATCCACAAACAGTCACTTTGTAGTTTAATGAAGGAAGTGAGAGTCATAACCCCCCATGCTTACCCTCCTCCCCTTTCGTAATATAACAGAATCCAGAATAGAGTAAGAATTGGTTTTTTTATCAGAGTAGGTAGATAGAAATGAAATATAATTGGATTCTGACAAAATCTCTAAAAAAATGGATGGAAGATCCTCCTTCATATTGTTGGGTGTTCTGGAGGAGATGTGACAAAAAAATGTCCCACAGATCAATTTTATCCTGGGCTGCTTTGATAAGACCTGGTGGCACAGTGCTTAAGTGCAGCATTGCAGACCAACTCTGCCCACACCCTGGAGTTTGACCCTGATGGGGCTCAAGTTTGACTCAGCCTTCCATCCTCCGAGATCGATAAAATGAGGACCCAGATAGTGGGGGGCAATATGCGAATTATGCTTACATTACAAACTGCCCAGAGAGTGCTGTAAAGCGATATATAAGACTAAATGCTGCTGCTATTGTTGATGCCAAACATCTGCCTCAAGCAGGCTTAGGATCAATCTAGTGAATTGTCCAATAATCAAGTGAGGTGGACTTGCACAATCTGCAAAACCACATAGACCAGTGGTTCTCAACCTTTTTAATGCCATGACCCCAACCGGTCGTAAGTCAAGGACTTCCCAACCAGTCGTAAGTTGAGGACTTTCCCTGCCAGGGAGCACCGCGCATGCGTAGTGCCGCCCCCTGCGCTGGCCGAGGCATAGCTGGCAAGGGGCAGTGACGGCGCAGGGCGACCACTGTCTGGGCCACCAGCTGGCCCAGCCCAAGGGAGGTAAGGCACCCACCGGGCCCCACGCACGCCAAAAACCCTCCCTGCACCCGCCGGCCTCCCACCCCTGGCCCTCTTTTACTTACACTTTTAGTAGTTGCTCAGCAGGGAGGGGTGGAAACTTCTACACAGCTCGCCTTCGCTGCAGACAACTTGCAGCACCGTTTGCAGACTGGGACTTTTGGCGGGCTCAGCAGGGCGGAGACAGCCTGGACAATTCCTATTGGCTTTTGAAAGCCAATAGAATTAGACTCTATTCAAGAGAGTCTATTCTATTGGCTTTCGAAAGCCAATAGAATAAGAGGGGGTAGCACAGCTAAGGAAAAGGGGGAAAAATGGCGGACTGCGTTGTTTGGCGACCCCTGTGAAATGGTCGTTCGACCCCAAATGGGGTCGCGACCCACAGGTTGAGAACCGCTGACATAGACGCAAGCCTGGAGTGAATGCTAAGCAATCTTAGCAGGAGATGTGAAAGCCGGTTCTAGGTCTTGGTCCAATGTGCTAAGTGTGATGTGCAAATGCATCCCGCAAAAATGACTTAATGCTGGTCATAGCTCTCACGTTGTTACTTCAGAATGTAGAAAAGTTGCCAGAGAATGAAACCTTACAGTGCTATCCAAGACCTGAAAAGTGGATTGAATCCTGACAATGATAGTATGGGCGAAGAACTTTGAATATTCTGTAGAATTAGAAGATTGGCAAAAATTGTGGGATAAAAATATCAAACTTACTAAAGCAGTAACATATAAAGAAAACTTATATAAAATGTTTTATAGGTGGCATATGACACCAGTTCGTTTAGCGAAAATGTTTAAAAATTTATCAGATACATGCTGGAAATGTAAGCAAAAACCGGGTACTTATTATCACGCCTGGTGGACATGTTCTATTGCAAAAAAATATTGGTCTAAGATTCATAGATGGTTAGTAAAGATGATGAAAATTCAGTATTGCATTTTATTTATATTCTTAGGGTTCCAAATATTTTTTTGCTTCTAGCCATTCGTACCATTTATTCCAGGTCTTGTAAAATATTGTGTCTTCTTTATTCTGTATTTTGAGAGTTAGTTTGTTCATCTCGGCTACTTCGTTTATTTTGTTGATCAAATTCAGAGTTGATGGAGTTTTTTCAAGTTTCCAATTTTGGGCATAGACTAATCTGGCAGCTGTAATTATGTGTATTGTTAAATATCTGTCTTCTTTAGTTGTCTTATATCTTATTATTCCTAATAAAAATAGTTCGGGATTCATTGGAATTATTTGGGTAGTAATTTGTTCAAGGTATTTTTTAATTTTTTTCCAAAATTTTTTGGCTAATGTGCAAGTCCACCAAAGGTGGTAGTATGTCCCAATTTTGATTTTACACTTCCAGCACTTGGGGGATGTATTGGGAAACATTTTTGCCAGTCGATCAGGGGGGAGATGCCAGCGATAGAACATTTTAAGTATATTCTCTTTGTAGGCGGATGAGATGGTAAGTTTATAGTTAGTGTTCCAGATTTTTTCCCATTCTGCCAGATAAATTGTGTTTCCTATATTTTTTGCCCATGCAATCATGTTACCTTTAACTTCTTCTTCACACATTTCATCGTATAATAAAACTTTATATAGTTTAGAAATAAGTTTTTGGTCCGCTCCTAATAATATTTTATCTAAATTGTTTGTTTTTTGAAATCCATGCTTTTGGTCTTCCATATATTTTGAATTGATTTGAAAATATTGCATCCAGTCTAAAATGATTCCTTTTTCTTTTAAAATTTGAGTTGAAATTAATTGGTTATCTTCTGTTAGGATTTGGTGATATGTCATTATTGTATTGGGATTTAATAAATTAGGATGCGTTATGGATTCATTTGGGGAAAGCCATCTTGGTAGTTTAATATAAAATTGTCTTTTAATTTGGAACCAAATTTCTAATAAATTTTTCCTTATGTAGTGTTGTTTAAATTGTGTATATGATTTATTTTTTTTCCCAAATAAAAAGGAGTGCCAGACGAATTCAAGATTAAAACCTTCTAAAATTAGTATTCTCCTGTTTTTAAGTTGTATCCAATCTTTAATCCAGACCAGTGCGGCTGCTGTATAATATAATTTCCAGTTTGGAAGCCCCATTCCACCTCTTGATTTGTGGTCTTGTAGATGTTTGAACTTAATTCTTGCTTTCTTTTTAGCCCATATAAATTTGTGTATTGTTTTGTTTAATTTATCAAAAAATTCTTTATTTAGCTTAATTGGAGCTGTTTGAAATAAATACAGTATCTTTGGAAGGACATTCATTTTTATTATTGCGATTTTCCCTAATAATGATATCTGGAGTTTGGACCATTTGTCTAAATCTGCACTTATCTTTTTTATTACTACGTCGTGGTTGTCTTTTTTAATCTTACTACATTTGGCCGAAAGTATTAGTCCCAAATATTTGGCTTTCTTTACTGTTTTTATTTCTAAAATATTTTCTAGTTCTTGATTTAGATTAGAGTTCATATTTTTAGTTATTATTTTAGTTTTGTTTTTATTAATTTTTAAACCCGCCACTTGGCCAAATTTTTCAATTTCCTCTATTAAAATTGAAGCTGATTCTAAGGGGTCCTCAATTATAAAAGCCATATTGTCCGCATATGCTTGTAATTTATATTCTTCTTTTCTTATCTTTAGTCCTTTAATTTCTTCCTTTCTCCTTATATTTATTAGCAAAGCTTCTAAAGCGAGGATAAAATATCAATGGAGCTAGGGGACAACCTTGTCGGACTCCTTTTTCTATTTTAATTTTATTTGTTAATTCTGAATTTATAATGATTTTGGCAAATTGTTGATTATATATTTCTTTAATTAGATTTATAAATTTATTTCCAAATTCCATTTTATTTAGTTGTGTAGTAAAAAAGAGCCAGTTTATCTTATCGAAGGCTTTTATATCTTTTAAATAAGATATAGATGACAATCTTATTCATCCTCTGACCTAAACATATTTAAAAACCCCTATCGATATACTTTGATAAGAACTCTGAAAATTATGACATATCACCTAAATCGAAATATGTGATAATCTCCCTTAGATAATTAAAGACAGAATAAATATATGATGTGTATATCTGTTAAATTGTATATATCTATATATATACATTAATTATGTATATCTAGTCAGTTTATATGACACAATTATATTATACCTTGTATAGACTGCACATAAATAAGAATCAACTAAATAGTTGATATTATTGTTAAATGTTGTTTGTATATAGCTATAGATATCAACTTAAGATACAACTATAATCAATTTATGCTCTATGTCTTTGTTTTATGTACTGTACATTTGTACTTTTAAAGTTTGTATATATTCAATAAAGTTTATTTTTTAAAAAAAAAAAGAAAATTCAGATACAATTTAAAGCAGAACTGTTCTTGTTAGGTATATTAAGACCTAACTATGGTAAAGAAAATGATTATTTAATACTACATGTATTGACAGCTGCAAGAATAGTTTTCACCCAGTTTTCGAAAAATGAAAACCTACCATCAGATCAGATTATAATTTTGAAAATTCCAGATTGTGCAGAAATGGACAGATTAACGTTAGAGATGAAGGAGAAAGAGGATTCAATCTTCTATAAAACCTGGGGAAAATTTTATCAGTGGGTTGAAACACGTTAGAATAAGAAGAGATATTAGAGATGTATTATATTAAGTATTAAGCTTGATGTTTGGAAATAGTTGCTATGCTATTAATTATGCTAAATATTTAAAGGAATAATACTGCTTTACCAAAAGTTTGTTGTAACTATACCGATCTACTTTTATAAATGTTTAGTATTATATAAATAATAATATTCAATATGAAGACCCGGATGACAGCTTGTTCGCTGAATCACATATCTATTGTTACTATCCACACACGGCCCCCTTTATCCCAGTTTCCCTGTACCCCTCCTGACCCCGTCTTTTCCCTACCCGTATAACAATCTAATAAAATACATTTATAAAAAAAGGGGATTGAATCCTGGCTTGAATTGTCTTTGAAATGATGACAAGCTTTTCTTAGTCCCAGATCTTCACCCATGTATGTTAGATTGAGATGCTTTAGTTCCGGTTTCTCACAATCAAGTTCCTCTGTGGGCCAGTTTATTTCTAAACCACTTCCTCTTATAGACTTAACTCTCACACACTTTATTGTCATTGCCCTTGCATTTCCCTTAATGGCAGTTAATCCCCTGAAATTATACATATACTTTCCCTAATACTTTGGGTCAGTCTGTTTATACATTGATGATCTTTGTTGTGTGCTCCGTGCATTCCCATTATACAATTAACCACAGTATTTTGGAACCAATCCTCTGTCTCTGACATGGTTCAATTCATTTCTTCCTAGTGGTAGCTACAATGATTGCAATGTCAGTTTACACTGGACATTACACCAGCGAAGTGTATTATGAAGAACGTGGATTTTCCTTCTGGCTGGCCTGGTCCTCCTTCCCCATCTCCCTTGTGGCTGGTGAGTTCCATGGCAGTATTTTGAAACATGGTCTTCATCCATTTTGGATCTTGAGCTCCTGAGATGCCTATTGCAGTGTTTCTCAACCTTGACAATTTTAAGGCATGTGGACTTCAACTCCCAGAATTCCACAGCCAGCTTTGCTGGCTGTGGAATTCTGGGAGTTGAAGTCCACATGCCTTAAAATTGTCAAGGTTGAGAAACACTGGCCTATTGTTTCCTGAAATATACCATCTTAGTTTAATTAAAGACTCCTTGAAGCCAATTCACTCTGGGTGAATCCAGGACATGTCGTTTTCCTAACCTTACAGAAGTGTCTTGCCACTGGGTCTTTCTGCAGTGTTTTGTCAACTTTGCAATTAGTTTAGAGATTCTGGGATTTCCTAGGGGTTACCCAGTCAAATATTAACCATCCTCAAGACTGCTCAATTTTTTTTTCAAGACCAGCCAAACTTGGCTTGGTGCTTCCATTGGCTTCTCATCTACTGTGATAAAAGCACAAGATGATGGGACATTGTCCTTAAAAATATGTGTGCAGCTTCTGCAGAAGTTGTGGGTGCTCCATCACTGGAGGTTTTTAAGAGACTGGACAGCCCCTTGTCTGGAATAGTATAGGGCAGGGGTAGGCAACCTTGTCTCTTTCATGACTTGTGGACTTCAACTCCCAGAATTCCTGAGCCAGGCTGGCTCAGGAATTCTGGGAGTTGAAGTCCACAAGTCACGAAAGAGACAAGGTTACCTACCTCTGGTATAGGATCTCCTACTTGAGCAGGGGGTTGGACTAGAACAGGGCTTTTCAACCAGTGGTATGGGTGCCACCTGTGGTACATTGGCACCTGGCAGGTGGTACGCGACCATCCTAGAAAAGTGGTAGCGGGGGATGGGAATGAGCTGAACTGGTGGCAGCACCGCACAAGCCTGAGCGAGAGACGACTGGAGCTGCAGGGCTGTCAGGGCTCAACGGAAGCGCCAGGATCAGTGCCAGGCTCCAGCTGGAGCTCAGCGCTGATCCTGGCGCTTCTGCTGAGCCCAGAAGAAGTGCCGATCAGTTGGAATGTTGCAGCATCTCCAGGCTCTTGTGATTTACATTCAGATGCTTGGCAACTGATTCACATTTATGACGGTCACAGTTTCCCAGGATCATGTGAAGTGACCAAAACCTGCTGCAACCACCCAGCAGACGGGGGGAATAAAAACCAAACACCCCCCACCCCACCCCCGCTGCCAATTCTCAACAGAAATGCTCACAACAATGAAAACCTCGGACAGGAGGAAGAGCGCTGCCGGGTGGGCAGGCAGGTGTCTTGCTCGGCTGTGGCTTGGGGGGCACTTTTTTCAGTGCCATTGTAACTTCGAACAGTCACTAAGTGAACTGTTGTACGTCGAGGACTACCTGTACTTTACCACTTTTTTCCTTTTTTGGGGAGGGTCATCAAGTTTTTGACACCTTGCTAGGTGACTGGTGGTACTCGGATGTTGCCATATCTTAAAAGTAGTACAATGGGTGAAAAGGTTGAAAAGCCCTGGACTAGATGACCTCCAAGGTCCCTTTCAATTCTGTTATTCTGTTATTCTTACAAGTTAGAATAAATGAGATTTCAAAACAGCATTTTTATTGCAAGCAGCGAAGGTAGCTTGTTTCTCTCTCCTACATCCATCTCCTTAGCAATTACCTCATGAAGTAGCTCGGACAGGAATTCAATGTTCAAATGCAGGGCAGGAATTTGATGGGTAAAGATGATCAGCACTGGTTTTGGGGGGGTGTATTTTTCCAGAGAAATCTAGTCTCCACCAGATCCTAAAGATTTGTGATGCACATTTGTCTTTTCTTCTTTGTCCCTTCCAGCTTTTGCAGCATCATGTGATACAATATTCCTTGAAATCGACGAAGAAAATGAAATCATATCAAATGTAGTTGCACAGAACTGAAAAAGCTCAAGGCCATGGAAGGTGGTTTACAAATCTGGAAAAAAAATATTGTTTAAATGGATTAGAACTGTCTCCAAAAATGCCTGCGTTGGAAATGCTCCTTGATTTATTTATTTAAAATTACTCAGTATGGCCTTTTGTCTATTTATATCATTTCCTTTTTCTTGAAGCAGAATCAAAATGCCATATTATGGATTTTCTGTGGCAGTTTCTCTTAGGCCAGTGTTTCTCAACCTTGACAATTTTAAGGCACGTGGACTTCAACTCCCAGAATTCCACAGCCAGCTGGCTGTGGAATTCTGGGAGTTGAAGTCCACGTGCCTTAAAATTGTCAAAGTTGAGAAACACTGGCTTAGAGCCACACGTCTATGGAGTTTCTCAGTTATCCTGATCACAGTTGTCCCAAAGATGCTTTTTCAAGGAGGCAACTGGACCACATTTTGTGTGAAACAGCGTGTGGGCAATATTATTTTCATGCTTTTTTCTCACCTCCCTTAGAAACACACAGAGACAGAAACACAAATGGATCCACACACAGAGAGAGGCACAGAAACTAGCACCCACTCAAAAACACACACTGTACAGTCCACAACGTACGATCACAACTGAGCCCCAAATTTATGTTGTTAAATTTATTAAGTGAGTTTTGCCCTGTTTTATGACTTTTCATGCCACGTTTGTAAAGCAAATCACTGCAGTTCTTCAATTAGCAACCCGGTTGTTAAGTGGATCCGTTTTCCCCCATGAACTTTGCTTGTCAGAAGGTCCCAAAAGGTGATCACCACATGATCACCCCGGAACACTGCAACCGTCATAAATATCAGTCAGTTGCCAAGCCTCTGAATTTTGATCATGTGACCCTGGGGATGCTGCAACAGTCGTAAGTGTGAAAAATGGTCACAAGTGACTTTTTTCAGTGCCATTGTAACTTTGAACGCTCACTAAATGAACTATTGTAAGTTAAGGACTACATCTATTCTAAACAATTCCTATGGGATGAGTTATGGCAGCAGTTCTCAACCTATGGGTCGCGACCCCATTTGGGGTCAAACGACCGTTTCGCGGGGGTCGCCGGACACCACGGTCCGCCATTTTGTTTTGTTTGTTTGTTTGTTTGTTTGTTTGTCGCGCGCGCGCCGTGCATGCGCAGTTCGGGCCGTCATGTGCGCGCTGCGCATGCGCGGTCCGGGCCGTTGTGTGCGCGCCGCGCATGCGCGGTCCAGGCCGTCACGCGCGCACCGCGCATGCGCGGATCGGGCCGTCGCACGTGCACCGTGCGTGCGCGGATCGGGCCGTCATGGTCCACCATTTTGTTTTTGCTTTTTTTTTTTGAAAGCCCCCCCCAGCCTGTGGGCATATTGGTATTTCCAGAAAGCCAAGCCAAGCAGCTCTGTTCAGCCCCTTGAGAAACAAGTCAACCCATATCTGATATATTACAGGGAGTCCTCAACATACAATCACTGTCAGAGTCATAACTTCCACTGCTAAGCAAGGCAGTTCAATGAGTCATGCCAGCTTTTAGGACCTTTTTTTTTGGCCATGGTTGTTAAGCAAATCCCTGCCATTCTTAAGTGACTCATGTGGCCATTAAGTGAATCTGGATTCTGTCACCGATTTGCCTGTTGGAAGCCAACCTGGAAAGTCACAGATGGTGATCACGGGACCCTGGGATGCTGCAGCCATCGTAAATACGTGCCAGTTGCCAAGCAACCCCAGTTCTGATCATGTGACCGTGAGGAGGCCGGGACGGTCGTGAGGACAAGGATGGGTCATAGCTCACATTTTTCAGTACGACTATATTTATTTATTTATTTTATTTTATTCGGTCTTGTATGCCGCTCCTCTCCGGAGACTCGGAGCGGCTAACAACATGTATATAAAACATCAAATTTCAATACAAGTCCAAATTTTTTAAAAAAAATCTAAAAAACAAACTAACACCCACTCATGTTCACCATTCAATCCACAATCATCCCCAGGCCTGCCGGCAGAGGTAAGTTTTAAGGTTTTTCCGGAAGGCCAGGAGCGTGGGAGAAACGCGGACTTCAGGAGGCAGTTGGTTCCAGAGGGCGGGTGCCACAACAGAGAAAGCCCTCCCACTGGGGCCCGCCAGCCGACATTGTTTCGCTGACGGGGCCCGGAGGAGGCTGACCCTGTGTGCTCTCACCGGTCGTAGGGAACTTTGAAAACTTGCTAAACAAAGGGTTGTAAGCCATGGTGGGATTCAAATATGGGAGCAACTGATTCTCTGTGTGGATGCCACTTCTGGAAGTCTGTTCTGGGCCTGGGCAACAAAAAATTAGCTACCGGTTCTGCCAAACTGGTGCAAACCGGCTGAATCCCATCACTGGTTGTAAGTCAAGGGCATCTTTCATGGAACAACAGCAACTTCACATCAATGTTCCTGGTTCTTTGACCCAGAGTGACTGACCGACTTCATTGTCCACTAGATGTTTGAACCAACATTGACTACACTTACTAGCTTATGCACAGGCAGTCCTCGAGTTATGACCAAAATTGAGCTTAACTTTTATGTGGCTAAGTGAAACATTTTCTAAGGAAGTCGTTTCCCCGTTTTAGGACTTTTCTTGCCACCGTGGTTAAGTGAATCATTGCAATTATTAAGTTAGTAATGTGGTTGTTAAATGAAATCTGGTTGACTTTGCTTGTCAGAAAAAGGGGATCACAGGATTCCGGGACATCGCATCCATCATAAATGTGAACCACTGGGCCAAGTGTCTGAATTTTGATCACATGACCCTGGGGATGCTGCAACGGTCATGAGCGTGAAAAAGGGTCGTAAGTTACTTTTTTCAGCGCCATTGCAACTTTGAACGGTCACTAAGTGAGCTGTTTTAAGTCGAGGACGACCTGTTCTGTGCTTTTGGCTCTTTTCGTTATGTTTTGTCAAATTTGCGGTAAGCCAGCCATGCAAATGTTTTTAAACAAACAGACTAACTTCCTTGTCGACTAGACTTCTGGGTCAGCATTGATCACAATGTGCTCTGTTTGAACTCTGCACTGAATTTTCTAACCCCCCCAATTCTTAGGCAGGACCTTCCCCTGTCCCAGATGTTTCTGGACCATACCTGCATTTGCACATATCCTCTTACAGACAGCCTTTGTATGTGTCTCCTGGCTCTTCACTAGTAAACTATCTTCCGATCAATTCAGTGTGTGTGCATGCTCAGCTGGAAACAGGTTTCTCTGGGTGTATGTAGTGCTCGCACATGTGTGTTGCTATTTTGTCTCCCCATAGACACTGCGGGCATGTGATACCGGGAGAGTCAGTCAAGAATTAGAGAACTGTCTCCTGATCTCTGCTCAGCCATAAATCTTTCAGGTGTTGAGTTAATTTTTACCTCAATCTGAACCCCCACAGAGATAATTATGAGGATAAATATGTAAAGCATAATAATTTTAAAATGGAACAGCTTAAGATGGCTTTTTATGCTGCATATCAGTGAAAGAGCAGCCTCTATGATGCAGCAGTAAGAAGAGAAAAGAAAAAAGCACCTAGGGGCATAGTCACTAATATATCAATGCAACCAAAAATTAATCAGTGGAACGACTTATCTCCAGAAGTTGTGGCTGCTCCATCACTGGAGGTTTTTAAGAAGAGATTGGACAACGATTTGTCTGAAATGGCGTAGGGTTTCCTGCTTCAGCAGGGGGTTAGACTAGAAGACCTCTGAGGTCCCTCCCAACACTGTTCAATCAGGCAGGAGACCCTATACAATTAGAGACAAGTGGCTGTCCAGTCTCTTCTTTTTTAAACCTGGAGTGGATTTTGTAATGAATAATTTCTCTTTAATAAGCACACCAGGCTGTAAACAAGGAGACTAATTTTGACCTCAGGCAGAAGGTCAGCTGGGTGACTGCTGACCAGTCCCTCTCTCTCTCTGAGCCCTAGGAAGGAGGATTGGTGACCTGTTTTTAAAAATCTTGCCAAGAAAAACTGCTGCAACTCATCCAGGCAGTTGCCAGGAGTTGAGGTGGTGTCAAAATCCAATTATATTTCATTTCTAGTTATCTACTCTGGGAAAAACCCATTTCTGCTCTCTCTTGATTGTGTCATACTACGAAGGGGAAGGGGGATGAGCAGGGGGTTTTTTATGGCTCTCACTTCCTTCATTAAAACTTCAAAAGGACTGGATGTTGATTCTCACCAAGAGGACTGACCATAACAATATGGCCATCGCCTTTCATCTACTCTCTCTGAAGTCTCCCTTTTGCCGGCAGTCAGGAAAAAAGGGGGGAAACAAGGATCATTGCCCGGAAGAACTGTGGGGTGGGGGGGCTGCTTGGGAATGCTTAAAACATTGAAGGATGGGAGACAATTTCTCAGATCCTGTCTAGCACGCCTGCAATCATTTTCTCTTAATAAAGATGCCTGTTGGAAAAGACATTCCAAGAGTTCTGTCTTCTTAAGATATAAAGTGAGGTGGGTCCTTACAGGTGGCCTTGAGGACCCCAAGATATGTAAAATAAAAATACTACTTAAGCATGTGTTTTTGCTTTCTTTTGGGGTTCACTAATTGGACCTCATCTCTTTTTGATACTGAATGGCTTAAGAATCTTTAGGAAGATCCTTTGCGTCAAAACCTATGAACAGGTTCAGCTGACTTTCTACCAATCATCCAGACGCTTCCCCCCCTCCCCAGAAATAAAACACATCTTCAATTTCCTCCACTGAAATGTTCATGATGAGATGTGAACTGTTTGTACAAAAGAAGAGAGTGCTGGGTGGGGGGGACTGATGGCAAAACTTCACCCATGATTCATTGGCCTCTGAGAGCTTCTTTCTTCCCCCCACCTGCAATTGGTAGAGTTAATTGTTTAAAAACAATTGTATATTAAGGAGTCAGAATAGACCTGGAAGGGACCTTGCAGGTCTTTAGTCCAGCCCCCTGCTTAAGCAGGAGACCTTATATCATTTCAGACAAGTGGCTGTCCAGTCTCTTTTTAAAAAACCTCCAGCAATGAAGCACCCTCAACTTCTGAAGGTCAAGCTGTTCCACTGGTTAATTGTTTAAGTTTAAGTTTAATCAAATGTATATGCCGCCCTTCTCCTAAGACCCAGGGCAGCTCACAACAACAATACAATAACAATTTAAAAATTAATTTCATTCACACCACATACAAACACAATCAGCTGACAGTCGCTGATGGAGGGACACTCCTAGGGCCCAGGGGCGGAGCACAGCTCATACGCCCCAAGCCTGTCGGCATAGATGCGTCTTCAGCAGTTTCCGGAAAGCTAGGAGGGAGGGAGCAGTACGAACCTCTGAGGGAAGCTGGTTCCAGAGGGCTGGGGCAGCAACGGAGAAGGCCCTTGCCCTAGGCCCCACCAAACGGCATTGTCCAACAGACGGGACTCGTAGGAGGCCAACCCTGTGCGCCCTAACCGGTCGCTGGGATTCATGAGGCAGAAGACGGTCTCGCAAGTATCCTGGTCCATTGCCATAAAGGGCTTTATTTGTCCTCACTGTCAGGAAGTTTCTCCTTCATTCCAGGTTGCTTCTCTCTTTGATCAGTTTCTGTCCATTGTTTCTTGTCCTGCCCTCTGATACTTAGGAGAATAAGTTGGCCCCCTCCTCTTTCCGGCAGCCCCTCAAATATTGGAATACTGCTATCATGTCACCCTAGTCCTTCCTTTCTTTAGAGTAGCCATACCCAAATTCTTCATATGTTTTAGTCTCCAGGCCTTTAATCATCTTAGTTGCTCTTCTCTGCAGTTTTTCCAAAGTCTCAACCTCTTTTTTGTAATGTAGTGACTAAAACTGAGTCACTACTTTTATTTGTCCCCCACTTGTCCTTCAACCAACGCAACATACGCACACACTTCACCTAAGAATACCCTAAGGCAGAATCTTGTCCACCCCAGACACAAACTGAGCAACGTGGTATATGCAGTATAATGCAGTGAGCCATGTGCAGATCTGTTACATTGGGGAAACAAAACAACAACTTCAAAAACGCCTGGCACAACATAGGAGAACAAACTCATCAGGACAAGAGTCAGCAGTCCATCTGCATGTAAAAGACAAATGCCACTCTTTCGAAGAGAGCAAAGCCCACATTTTGGACAGAGAGGACCACTGGTTTGAAAGAGGAGTCAAAGAGGCCAGCTAAGTGAAAACTGAACAGCTCTCTTTCAACAGAGAGGGACGGATATGACATCATCTATCTCCAGTCTACAACACAGTCCTTTCAGCAGTTCCAAGAAGGTTCCACACCCATTTGCACTACTCAGGTGACCCTGAAGACACAGAGAAGCCTCCAGATAAAGAATGCAAATGAACAGCTGTCTGCAAGGAGTATAAATCCTTCCATTCCCCCACCATCCAGTCAGAGCTGAAGAAGCTTCTTGGATGAGAAGTGAAACGTCTTCAAAGAAAAACAAGGAAGTCCAGTTGCCTTGTGAAAAAGCATCTTTGGGACAACCATGACCTGGATGACTAAGAATCTCCTGTCACCTTACTTATGATTCATACAGATATATGCACTCACTCTTACTTATGATTCATACAGATATACACATCATCTGATCAACCTTTGTAGTAGTTCCGGCATCAAGGGAACAGGAGTTCCATGACAGTTGGCAGAAGACATATAAAACTGTCACATTGGGCAGCAGCCAGTGGGAATGTTCTCCGGGAATCTTGTTTCCCAGACTCCCTTGCCAGTCCCTTCTACCTTTCAGCGATGCTATTGGGAGCAGGAAAGGATCCAAGTTGTAGGAATTAAGAGAAATGCCTCTGGCCTCGTGTATTCGAAGGATACCTCCCCGACTCATAAGCTTTTCCCTTTGCTTTCTTAATGTCATGCTCATAATGCTAACTCTTGGGTCTCATGGATGGACTATGCATTTCCCTGACACGGATGTCTACAGTGCTGGAATTTGGGTTATCTGTTCCAGGAGGTATGGATGCCAGTCCATGAAGTCATCTGATGGTATGCTATAGACTAGAGGGACAAATGAAAATAGCACTATTAACATGTGAACTAAGCTGAGTATGTATGTGAAAAGTGGGAGAGAAGTACAAGACAAGTCATCAAATAAGCAAATGCCTACCAGGAAAGGCAGTCCTTCTCTTAGTGCCCCAAATTTGGGGTATTTCTTCGTCCAGCATTGCCGGTAATATCATTGAAACATTCCTTAAATGTCAAGGTATTTTTCTGGCCTTGAGCAACCCTAGACCTTTCCCTAATCACTACTTAGATCCAAACTGTAATTAATTTGGGATAGGCACTCTGTGGTCAATGCAAGTCACCTCTTTTGCCTTGATGGTCAACAATTTGAGTCACTAGAGCAGAGGCCTCCAACCTTTTGGGTGCCAGGGACCAGTTCTGTGGAGAGAGGTTTTTCTGCAGACTGGAGGGTGCGTGGCTTTGTGTGCTACCTGCATCTCGCAAATGGGGCTTTCTTTGCTTGTTTATGTGGACCGGTTGCTGGCATGCTACATCCTGGTAGTGGTCCACAGACTGGGGGTTGGGGACCCCCGCCCTAGAGGACCAAGTGACATTTGGTGGCAAAAGGGGAGCCTTTCACAAGATGGCTTTTGTTGGTCTTTTTAGAATCAGTGGCAAAATAGGGGCTCTAACCTTCTGTCAAAAGGAAAACCCCAAAAAAAAACCCCACTATTTTTCATCAGATAGTCCTTGACCTACACTTCATTTAGTGACCGTTCAAACTTACAACGGCACTGAAAAAAGTGACTTATGGCTGTTTTTCACACTTATGACCATTGCAGCATTCCCAGGGTCCTGTGATCAAATATCCAACATTTGGCAATTGACTCGTATTTGTGACGGTTGCAGCATCCCAGGGTCGTGTGATCAGATTCTGTGACCTTCTGGAGAGGTTAAGATTCACTTAACAACGGTGTTGCTAACTTAACAACTGTGGTGATTCACTTAATAGCTGTGGCAAGAAAGCTCGTAAAATGAGGCAAAACTCACTTAACAAATGTCTCACTTAGCAACAAAAAATTGGGGACCCGGTTGTGATCTTAAGTCAAGGGACTACCTGTATGAGTTTATACCATAAGAGTCCTAATCTACCTGTGTCTCTCTTTTTTCTTTCTTTTAGTTTACCTGAATACCATTCGTATTTCCCTGGTAACAGCTCTCGTAACAGCTGCCGTCGCAATGCTGTGGACAGTAGAATGGGATTATGTCATCCACTGCAAATTAGTTTTTCTTCCAAAGCCCTTGATAACTGCTATCTTTAATTTCATATCAGGTATTGTTTGTTGGGAAATGAACCGATATCTGTAATAGAACAGAACAGAATTAATAGCGTTGGGAGGGACCTTGGAGATCTTCCAGTCCAACCCCCTACTCAAGCAGGAAACCCTACACCAGGGCCTCCCAACCTGTGGGCCGTGGCCTCTCGGCAGACCAGGCCACGTGAAGGGATGACCAGTGCATGCGCATGTATGCATGCACTCATCCCCCATACTTATGCTAGTGCTACCCGAACATCCCGTCTGTGCTAGCACCGCCCCGCCCCCAAGCATCACCCCAGCACTAGTGCTGCTCTGAGTTTCCCGCCGGTATTAGCACCATCCTGCCCTAAGGGTCCTGCTAGCGCCACTCCATTTGCAGCACTCACGCTCGCACAGTCCCGTTTGTGCATGCACATGCACTCACGTGTGGCCTGTTTGTGCAAGCATGTTTGCTTGTGCGTGGCCCGTTTGTGTGTGCATGCGCATGTGCAATGGTGCCTGCCTCCCTTTCTGCCAAACCAAAAAGTTTGGTGACCTCTGCCCTATACCATTCCAGACAAGTGGCAGTCCAGTTTCTCCTTAAAAAGTACCCACAGCTTCTGAAGGAAACCCATTCCACTGATTTATTGTTAGTTGCGGTCAGTGTTAGGAAATTCCTCCCTTGTTCTAGATTGCGTCTCTCCTTGATTAGTTTCCCTCCATTGTTTCTTGGAAACTAATTTTATTATTTTATTTTTATTTATTTTTTAAACTTTTATACCGCCCCTCTCCCGTAGGACTCAGGGTGGTTTACAGCCCAATTTAAAACAGATAATAATAATAAATATTTAAAAATGAATTAAATTAATACATGGCTGTTACTAAAACCTGTTAAAATCCCAATTCTAAAACCCAAACAACCTTGTTTAAAAAAATTTACATAAAATTTACATAAAACCCGAGGAGGTCTAGGCCAGGCCGGCTTGATTGAAGGTGCGGAGATCATGACACGTCCGGAGTTCCGGGGGGAGCTCGTTCCACATCGTCGGTGCCCCCACAGAAAAGGCTCTCCCCCTGGGCGCCACCAGCCGACACTGCTTAGCTGATGGCACCCTGAGGAGGCCCCCTCTGTGGGAGCGAACTGGTCGATGGGAGGTAGTATTTACTGGCAGAAGGCAGTCTTGTAAATAACTGGGTCCTATGCCATGGAGCGCTTTAAAGGTGGTAACCAACACCTTGAAGCGCATCCGGAAAACCACCGGCAACCAGTGCAGCTTGCGGATAGAAGCGCAAGGGTCCTATTCCACCCGTCGGAATTTCTCTCAAATTCTGTTATCCTTGGAAACACTTTCTGAAAGAAACTTTCTTTCATCAGTATGAATGAAATAATAGCATATTTTCTTAGACCCGTACCTGAAATGAACATTAACCCGGCTATTTTGCAGAGAAAACACTGTACATTTGCAGTGGAATTTGAGAACTTGTGTTCCGGGTACAGTAGAGACCTCCTTGCATGGATAGTACCACCTCTCTAATTCTCTCGTTGCCTTTTCTAGGGTTCTCGGTGCTGCTAGCAACGTTTGTTTTTGAATTCCAGTTCAATCAGAAGTCCGTGGAACCAGCGCGCAAATGGGCTTTTTACTTGACTTACATCATTTGCATCCTCTGCTTTTTGACAGGTGGGCGTTTGTTTGATTATCACATTTATGTAGCTGTCCATCTCACAGTACAGCGACTCTTGGGGACCTTACAATAAAAAGAATCATAAAATCTAAATGTTAAATACAATTCAAAGATATTGACCATATTCCTGATAACAAGACAGTTGAGAAAACAGGTGTTAAAAACAATGCATCAATCATTATCACATCGCCGTTTTCTTGATCTCCCCCCCCCCTAGCCATATTTTGAGGAACTTGCTGAAGGATGTCAAGGATGCAGCCAGTCTCACTCATTGGGGGGTGGGCAGAGAGATATTCCATAGGGTGCCACAGCAAAAAAGGTCCATTTCCTGGGTCCATCAGAGGAAACTCTTCTGCAGACAGGGCCTACAGTATTGGGCCTGCCTAGAAATGCCCATATCTCGGCATCACTCCGCGAGCTGCATTGGCTGCCAATTGGTCTCCGAACGCAATTCAAAGTGTTGGTTATGACCTATAAAGCCCTACATGGCATCGGACCAGGTTACTTACGGGACCGTCTGCTGCCCCATGAAACCCAGTGACCAGTTAGGGCCCACAGAGTCGGCCTTCTCCAGGTCCCGTCTGCCAGACAGTGTCGCCTGGCGGGGCCTAGGGGGAAGAGCCTTCTCTGTTGCGGCCCCGGCCCTCTGGAATCAACTCCCCCCCGGAGATCCGTATCGCCCCCACCCTCTCCGCCTTTCGCAAATTACTGAAGACTCATCTTTGCCGACAGGCCTGGGGCAGTTAACACCTGGCCCCAGCCAGTGTATGTATGTATGTTTGTATGTTTGTATGTTTGTTTTGGATGATTGGTTTTTTAATTGACGGGTTTTACAAATGTTTTTTATATATTAAATTTCTACATGTTAGTATTTATGTTGTGAGCCACCCTGAGTTCTTGAAATAGGGCGGCATAGAAATCTAAGTAATAAACAAAGAAACAAACAAACAAACAAACAAACAAACAAACAAACAAACAAACAAACAAACAAACAAATAAATAAATAAATAAATAAATAAATAAATAAATAAATAAATAAATAAATAAATAAATAAATAAATAAATAAATAAATAAATAAATAAATAAATAAATAAATAAATACAGCATACATCCTGCCAGGTCTGTAATTGGGTGGAGGTGATCCCTCAAATGTGGTAGCAATGAGAGCAGTTCCTGAAGAAACCGACTGTCTCACAATCCTATTCCTCTCCATCTCACCCAGAGATACCGCTAATAGAACAGAGTAACACTTGCCTTTACCTTCACTCCTCCTTCCTCCTCCATCCGATGTGGTGCCCGGAGGCCATCCGAACAACCCCTTAGCTATAAATACATAAACTCATATCAACCCCAAGTACAGTTGAGAAAACATAATATAGCAATTACAAACACCCTCCCACCTCCCCCCCCGGCTTCCCAGAGTGAATACAGGGTAAGAACGCAAGAAACCACTAATCTACTTATTATATAACTGTAAGTAGGAAGAGGGAAAGAGAGAGGTAGGAGATAGGGGATAGAGGTGGGTGGAGTTAAAGTAGAGAAAGGAGAAAGTAAGTAGTTAGATGGTAAGAGGAGGGGGATAGTGTAGGGTTAGGAGGATGTGGTGGGGGGGGTACCGAGCAGTTACTTTGATTGTTTACTAAGTGTTATATGTTTGTTCTCAGTTGAGTTATTATTTTCTTTTTTCTTCTTGTAAAAAACTTGTAAAAACTAATAAAAACATTTAAAAAAAAAAAGAACAGAGTAACAGAGTTGGAAGTGATTTTGAAGGTCTTCTGGTATAGGGTTTCCTGCCTGAGTAGGGGGTTGGACTAGATGACCTCCAAGGTACCTTCCAACTTTATTATTATTATTATTATTATTATTATTGTTGTTGTTGTTGTTGTTGTTGTTGTTGTTTGTCCAACTTCTTCTCTAAAAACTCCAGTATTGGTGCATTGACAACTTCTGGAGGCTAGTCATTCCATTAATTGTTCTCACTGTCAGGAAATTTCTCCTTACTTGGAGCAACCCCTGGTTACTACCAGTGGTGGGATTCAGCCGGTTCGCACGACTTTGGCAGAACCAGTAATTATTTTTTTTGTTGCCCAGGCCCAGAATGGACTTCCGGAAGTGGCATCCACGCAGAGAACCGGTTGTTCACATATCTGAATCCCACCACTGGTTGCTTCTCTCCTTGATTAGTTTCCATCCATTGCTTCTTGTCCTGCCTTGGAAGACAGATTGACCCCCTCCTCTTGTTGAAATGACAGAAAGCTCGTTCAGTGATACTGTTTGTGTAACACGAGTACTCCTTGAATTATAACCATTCACTCAGCAACTATTTGAAGTTACAACAGTGCTGAAGGAGAGTGATCTATGAGGCTTTCTGATGAGCAGCTTTGGGTTAATGAAGGAGGGTTGGACTAGATGACCTCCAAGATACCTTCTGCCTCATGAATCCCAGCGACCGGTTAGGGCACATAGGGTTGGCCTCCTACGGGTCCCGTCTGTTAGGCAATGTCATCTGGCGGGGCCTAGGGCAAGGGCCTTCTCCGTTGCTGCTCCAGCCCTCTGGAAGCAGTTTCCCTCAGAGGTCCGTACTGCTCCCTCCCTCCTAGCTTTCCGGAAACTGCTGAACACGCATCTATACCGACAGGTTTGGGCCGTATGAGCTGTGCTCCGCCCCTGGGCCCTAGGAGTGTCCCTCCATCAGCGACTGTGAGCTGACTGTGTTTGTATGTTGTATGAATGCAATTAATTTTTAAATTTTTTATTGTACTGTTGTTGTAAGCTGCCCTGGATCCTAGGAGAAGGGCGGCATATAAATTTTAAAACTAAATAAATAAATAAAATAAAAACCTTGGGAAGCCCTGTGCTAAGTCATCTGCTCGTCTCCGGAACAGAAGAATTCCTATCAGTCTTTAGAGAAGAGCTTGACTCCCTCTTCTCTGGGGCAGCCCCTGAGATATTGGAACACAGCTATCATGTTTCCCCCTCGTCCTTCTCTTCATTAAACTAGACATATCCAATTCCAGCAACCGTTCCTTGTATGTTTTAGCCTCCAGTCCCCTAATCACCTTTGCTGCTCTGTTGTTGCTCTTCTCTGCACCTTATCATCCTTGTTGCTCTTCTCTGAGCTATCCTGGCATTAATCTCCAGACTGGTTTAAGAAGACCTACAAGATCTTCCTCTTAACCTAAGCTAGTTTTGCCTCTTTTTCTCCCAGGAATCTATAATCTACTGAATTACAAGTGGGCGCTTTGGGGGACACGATTACCAATCGTGGAAAAGACTGAAGAGACGCATGAAAGAGAACCTGAAGTTACCCCAACTTTACTGCTATGAACAGCTGACCTTTCTGCATTGGAATCCATTTGGACCCCGGGCATTGTAGGGGGCAGAGAATTCCCCCCCAAACAGGGGAAACTTTGGGCTGTCATCACATTTTTCACTTCCATGCCATATAAAAACAATAATGCAGATTTCTCTATTCGGGGAAATATTCCACAACTCCTTTACTTTTTATTAAACTTCCCTGCAATGTATTGTTCTACATAAATATTTATTATTTCAATGCTGTATTTTTTTCAGTCCTGTGTACTTATTAAGGTATCCTCTTACACAAAATACACACTCAGCTTTACATTATCATTCAACTTTGCTCATCACACATCTGTTTGTTTATTTGTTTATTTATTTTTGGGTAGCTCATAACAATAATAAAAATCAGAAAAGGCAAAGATATGTGTTCTAAGTTATGCGTTTCTAAAGACATATCATGCATTAGTTTTCCAGGGCTGCAGTTCTGTTTCTAGAGAGGTGTCTGAATGGGATTATAGATAGTTCTCAATTTACAACTGTGAGCCCAGAATTACAGTTGTAAATCATGCTGATCATTAAGTGGGTGATCACATTATCAACCCAATTGAAAGAGGGAGGAAGGGAGGGAGGGAAGGAAGGAAGGAAGGAAGGAAAGAGGGAGGGAGGTGGGAGGGAAGGAAGGAAGGAAGGAAGGAAAGAAGGAAGGAAGGAAGGAAGGAAGGAAGGAAGGAAGGAAGGAAGGAAGGAAGGAAGGAAGGAAGGAAGGAGGTGTATGTGTGTGTGTGAGAGAGAGAGAAAGAGAGAGAGAGACTCTAAAACTTCCAAGGTCCGTAATGTATAAGGATTAATATCTCTACATTCTAAACAACAAAGTATTTCCTTATTCTTCCATCCATCCATCCATCCATCCATCCATCCATTCATTCATGTATGTATTCATTTTAAGCAGATTTACAGAGGCCCAAGTGATGAGACGTTCCGGACACCCTTACCTTATTTGGATTTATTTCAGATAAGCGAGTTCCATATTTGCCACAAACTATTTTACTACAAAGAAACCGATGGAAAGAATTCATTGAGCACCAACACAACACCAGAGGTGTCCCATTCAGACACCTCTCTGGAAACAGAACTGCAGCCCTGGAAAACTAATGCATGATATGTCTTTAGAAACACATAACTTAGAACACATATCTTTGCCTTTTCTGATTTTTATTATTGCCAACTTCCTTTGGCTTCAAAACCCAGAAGCCTTGGAATAACCCTGATTTAGACTCCAAGAATTAGAAACAGCGATAGTGGACAAAACCTAAATTAGATTAAATTTCAATGTTAAATAAATTAAAGTTTCAATTTCAATTTCGTGTAAATAATATTAATTAAAGTATTAATAGGATTGTTCTCCAGGTTTGCATTTAGTCATTTTCCTCTACTATCACATTAATACTGACAATCTGATGGCACCCTTCGGAGAACTCAAGAGTTTGGGGGGCTTGAACTTGTAAATCCTAAGCAAACTTTTCACCTGTACAAAAGCTTTACAGAAATCTAGAGGTTTATCACTTCACTTCGGCTGCCACTTAGCACTGATAAAGCTATATGGAGTTCTATCCTGGGTTCCACTTCTAGGACTTATATCAGTGGTGGCGAACCTATGGCACAGGTGCCAGAGGCGGCACTGGAAGCCCTCTCTGTGGGCACGCGTGCCATTGCCCCAGTCCTAGGCCTTCAGCTGGGTTTTATAAAACCTTTTCGCTTTAGGCCTCCACCACCATGTGAGGAAAAAAAAGGTCCAATCAATCAGCCAATTTCAACTTCTCGCGGGAAAAAAAAGATCTTGCAAAGTTGGAATTGATTGATTGAACTTTTTAGTCCCAACCAGTCTGCCATTACCACCACAGCCAAGCCCACCCAATGGGCCACACCTACCCAATGGACCACACCCAGACAATGGGCCACACCCACCCGGCACCCGACGATGCATAAGTGGGTTTTGGGTTGCAGTTTGGGCACTCGGTCTCTAAAAGGTTCGCCATCACTGACTTACATTCACAGATGTCTCTACAAAATGGCAAGCTTAATGAAACGATTGAAGTCCTACACTTTTCTATGGCGATTAATGAATTTTATGCTTCCTTTTAAAAACAAACTATGTAATCTTATTCCCGGGCAGTAATTTCCCTGTATTCTTGTAGATACGGTTGTAGATACGGTTCTAGTAACAGAATCACCATTCCATGACAGTTGGAACCCAGGATGAAAGATGACAACTATAAAACTGTCACCATAGAAAAGAAACCAGGAAGGATCTCTCTTTGGGTTTCCCCTTCTTCCACACCTTTCTTCCCTTCCCATCTTGTTTCTTTATATGTTGCTTTCTGTCACACCTATGTCTTCCTGCAGAGATACTCAGCAGATAAAGGAAGGAGCTGAAGACCATCCTAACCAAGGGCCTCATGATTTCCTACAAAAGCATCAGTTTCATCCTTACCTTCTTTAACTTTGTGCTCCTCCTAATTGTTGTGTTTTCTCCCTGCTGGTTTGCACATTACGCACATGTAGATCTGTATTATATGGGCCTCTGGACCATCTGCTCAGAAAAATTTGTCTGCCGAGTTGTGAAAGATGCTGATGGTATGGCCTACGGGGTAACATGAACTTAAAATTGCCTAGTAGTCAGAATGCAGGTGTGGAAGTGCGGTGCCACAAAACCTCTTCTGTGTAGATGGGTTTCTTAAGACACTAAACCCATGATTAGAATTAACAAACCACAATTGCTATGTTTATATAATATAACACACTTCTCCCTCGCTCCAAGCCATATTATAGTTTAATGCAATGGGCTGATTTACTTAACATGCTAAGTCAAGAGCTGGGTTTTTACAGGAGGCTGAAAGACCAAGTACCCAACCTTATTTTAATTAAAGGGAGATTGCTAAGCAAAGCTAGTCTGTATATATGCATGATTTAAAATGAAAATAATAATTGGCTGAATTGAATAAAGGTTTGGGGAGGGGTTATTTTTCAACTACAGAGTCCATGAAATTTCATTGAGATTCACCTGGGTAAAAGGCAGGATTTTGGCCACCTGGTTACTCTTGTGGAAAACGAAAGGACTCTTACGAATTCCAGAGGGTGTAGCAGAGAGATTTATTTGCGCAAGGTTCGGAAGCAGTAACAACAAGCAATTCTGAACCCCGTGGGCGGGTCCAAACTACAGTTTTATAGCTTTCTTTTCTCAGGAACAAAGAAGCACACATAGAAATCTACATTGTATTTCATTAGGTTAGTTTCTCACAGGTGTACAATGAAGAGAGTTTTACTTTATACAATGTTTCTGAAAGCAATGTGCTTTTGGTTAGTCACGTATTTGCTAACACAGTTTTATTCCAGTAATTATGCAGACACATCATTTTATGTTAGTGATTTATAATTATCATTATTATTATTCCACTTTATTCTACTTTACTCTACTTTATTCTACTTTATTCTACTTTATTACGAAATGCCAGAATTATTATCCGGCTTTTCATTTTCTAGTGAATGCTCGGGTTTTAAAAGATTGTTACAAAGTTTTTCTTTTAAAGTTCTCTATACGTTGTTTGCCTTTGAAATTATAGCTAAAATGATTTTTCCACCTCTTGTAGATTAAATAGTCTTTCTTTAAATCAATCTGAGTTCAGTTTTTGAAAGTTCTATATTCCTTAAAAAACTTACCCCTTTGTAGTTACTCGCCACCTTTAGATCTTAGTCCTTCTGGGGTTTTTACTTTTTAGCTCTTCCCAGTCAGGAGATCAATGTTTTTAAATCCAAGAGGAAAAGGAAAAAGAACTGGCTCACCCAGTTTCAGCACGCTGTTGACAATCAGCTGTTTGGCAGAGCACCGCAGCTCCTCGGTTTTCTTCTGGCTGGCGACAACTTGGGCTGACTGGGCACACCCAGCAGCCTTTCCTCCGTCCTTTCAGAGGGTTTCTTCAGTCCGCCTGGACTGACCACCATCTGGTCCAGACTCCTGACACATCCCTCCTTCTTCGTTGCCCCTCCAGGGCAACTTTCTGACCCTTTGGGGTCACCAGGCAGAACGAAATCGGGCTGAGAAACCGGAGCCCCGGCTTCTTCCACCCGTCTCGTCGCTTGCCAAAGCAGAAGCTTTTTGCCCATTTCTATTCACTCCCAGGGTGTGTGTGTGTGTGTATGTGTGTGTGTGTGTGTGTGTGTGTGTGTGTGTGTGTGTGTATAGAGAGAGAGAGAGAGAGAAATTTTTTTAAATATTTTATTAGTTTTGTAATTATAAACAATGAATCAGATAAAATACAACTCAACTTAATACAATCTTTTTCAGCTTTCTCCCACACAGAACAAAACATACATTCTTTTAAGAACTTAGATAAAATAAAATAACTATGGGTGTTGCTCGGCAGCACCCCCTCCACCACATCCCCCTCTTCCTCCCTCCCTATTCTCCTACTTCCCTCCCCCTCCCCTCTCTCCCTCCCTCACTCTCCACCCTCCTCACCTACAATCTTCCTACTTTCCTTCACTCCTCACTCTCCACCCCCTCCAGATGTGGTCCAGAGGTACTGCCCGAGCAACCCCTCTTATATCAATAGATATGCCATTCTTATATATTGCGAGTATTATAGTTGAGTACATTATTAAGGCATTGTATTTCAGACTTCCAAACAGAGACAGATAGGAATACAGGAAGTCCGCAAGTTACCACCACAATTGGGCCCAAAATTTCCATAGTTAAGCAAGACATGAGTTTCCCCCTATTTTACAATCTTTCTTGTCACTGTTGTTAAGTGCATCACTGCAGTTGTTAAGCTAGTAACATGTTTGTTAAGTGGATCTGATTTTCCCATTGACTTTGCTTGTCAGAAGGTTGCAAAAGTTGATCACGTGACCCCGGTCGGCTGCAACCGCCGTAAATACATGCCAGTTCTCAAGCATCCAAATTTTGATGACATGACCAGGGGGATGCGACCACAGTCATAAGTGTGAAAAATGATCCTAAATCACTTTTCCCAGTACCATTGTAACTTCCAACGGTCACTAAACGAATGGTTATAATTCAAGGATTTCCTGCATCAGAGAGATGGATGGCAGAGTCACCAACAAACATATATATAAAGAAACAAAATTAGCATCCCTGCTACTTCGCAGGGAAACCGATACAGCTGAACTAGGAATTATTCTTAATATCTTGCGTTCTCTCTTTTTCTCTTCCCCAACCCGTTTTTATTATTATTATTATTATTATTTATTTTCAGCCTACATGATCATCTGTCGAGTTCTCTTGATGTTAAGCCTCGTTGCATCTGTAATGTCTCTAGTGTGGATGTGGTTGGTAAAGAGAAACAAACTCTGTGGTTGTCCTTTCCGTTTTCCTTCCCAAGCTTTGATGGCTTCTACCTTGAGCTTCACTGCAGGTATCGCTACAATATACACAATTTGCGTCGCACATATATCCTGCTTTTTGTATCATTGTAAATACTTCCAGGGTAGAGTTTCTAGTCAGGTATCGCTACGATATACACAATTTGCCTCACACATATATCCTGCTTTTTGCATCATTGTAAATACTCCCAGGGTAGAGTTTCTAGTCAGGTACCGCTACGATATACACAATTTGCCTCACACATATATCCTGCTTTTTGCATCATTGTAAATACTCCAAGGGTAGAGTTTCTAGGCAGGTATCGCTACAATATACACAATTTGCCTCACACACATATCCTGCTTTTTCCATCATTGTAAATACTCCAAGGGTAGAGTTTCTAGTCAGGTATCGCTACGATATACACAATTTGCCTCGCACATATATCCTGCTTTTTGCATCATTGTAAATACTCCCAGGGTAGAGATTCTAAGCAGGTATCGCTACGATATACACAATTTGCCTCACACACATATCCTGCTTTTTCCATCATTGTAAATACTCCAAGGGTAGAGTTTCTAGTCAGGTATCGCTAAGATATACACAATTTGCCTCACACATATATCCTCCTTTCTGCATCATTGTAAATACTCCCAGGGTAGAGTTTCTAGTCAGGTATCGCTATGATATACACAATTTGCCTCGCACATATATCCTGCTTTTTGCATCATTGTAAATACTCCCAGGGTAGAGATTTTAGGCAGGTATCGCTACGATATACACAATTTGCGTCGCACATATATCCTGCTTTTTGCATCATTGTAAATACTCCAAGGGTAGAGTTTCTAGTCAGGTATCGCTACGATATACACAATTTGCCTCACACATATATCCTGCTTTTTCCATCATTGTAGAGTTTCTAGAGAGGGGGAAAATCTTGTTTATAGTTTCTTCACTGTCTTCAAAAGCAGCTCTGTGTAGTTCATTTTTCTAGATTGTGACTTAGCACAGGTCATCCCCGACTTACAACAGTTCATTTAATGCCCGTTCAAAGTTATAACGGCACTGAAAAAAGGATCATTTTTCACATGTACGACCATTGCAGCATCCCCAGGGTCACGTGATTTCACTCATATTTAAGACAGTGTGCAGTGTCCCGGGGTCATGTGATCTCCCTTTGTGACCTTCAGACAAGCAAAATCATTGGGGAAAACCGGATTCACTTAAGATTACTAACTTAACAACTATAGTGATTCACTTAACAACGGTGGCAAGAAAGGTTGTAAAATGGGGCAAAATTCACTTAACGAAATGTTTCACTTAGCAACAGAAATGTTCAGCTCCGTTGAAGACTCCCTGTAGAGTCCTGTCTGACGAACAGAGATAAAGTAGTTTACAACAGTTCCTTCAATGACCAAAGTTACAACAGCATTGAAAAAAGTTGACATATGACTGGTTTTTTTTTGTTTTTTTAATTTTTTATTAAAGCAATCAACATTAATCATAATAGCATACTAAAAGCAGTCAACATAAATCATGAGATACAACAGTAAGTAATAGTCTTTGTATACGTAAACCAGGGGAAAGTTCAAGCTACCTGCTATCCAACTTAATACAATCGATTTGATTTTGTAAACATTCTTCACTCCGTATGTCAAGATTTAACTATAAGCCAGATGCATTTTCTTTGATTGGTGTTTCTCTTGTATGTAGTCTATCCACTGTTTCCAGTCTATCATATATTGTTCATTTGAGCATTCCTTCAAATATGCCGATATTTTAGCCATTTCTGCCAAATTTATTACTTTCAAAGTCCATTCTTCAATAGGTGGTATTTCTGGCTTCTTCCAGTATTGTCCCACCAGCAGTCTCGCTGCTGTGATCAAGTTCAGAATTAAGTTTGTCTCTGTGGTGGTGCAGTCTTTTATGATCCCTAACAAAAACACCTGAGGTAGAAATGCAATACGCTTTTTCAAAATGGTTTGGAGTGTCCACCATATTTTTCTCCAGAAGGCTTTAATTTTTCTACATGTCCACCATACATGAAAATATGTAGCCTCCTCACTACCACACCTCCAACATTTAGGTTGGGTGTCTGGATAGATATATGATAATTTTTTCGGATCTAGGTGACTGTTTTTCACAATTAGGACAGTTGCACATTGGCAACTGGCACGTACTTACAACGGTTGCAGTGTTCCAAGGTCACGTGATCCACTTTTGCGACCTTCTGGCAACCAAAGTCAGATTCATTTAACAACTGTGTTACTAACTTAACAGCTGCAGTGACAAGAAAGGTCATAAAATGGGGCAAAACTCACTTATCCACTGTTTCACTTAGCAACAGAAATGTTGGGCTGAGTTGTCATAGGCCAGTGGTGGCGAACCTATGGCATGCATGCCAGAGGCGGCATTCAGAGCCCTCTCTGTGGGCATGCATGCCATGCCCTGGAGATGGCAACCATCCCTCTTCAACCAGCTGCCCGCTAACTTGCTGAGGTCCCACATGGCCAGATGTATCCCAGTACCCATGCGCTCACTGGCCTCTGTGTGCAGGGTCTAATGGTGTCAGGCAGCAGCCGCCCGGGCCCCTGCCTCACCTTGCCCTGTGACAATGGCACCCCCGCCCTGCCTCACCTCACCCCGCAGCACGAGCCTCCTGCCCACCGTCCCATCCACCAGAGACCCCCTTGATCTCCCCCAACCCTTCCTGGCACCCACATGCGTCCCTCCCACGAGCAACATCGAGGTGATCACGCCCACCTTGGCCACACCCACCCAATCTGCCATAACCACCACAGCCACGCCCACCTGGCACCCGGCGATAAATAAGTGGGTTTTGGGTTGCAGTTTGGGCACTCAGTCTCTAAAAGGTTCGCCATCACTGTCATAGACTGAGGACTGTCCGTATAACTAGGACTGGATTTACCTTGTTTTGGAAAATATTGAAGGTAAGGGTGCAAGATCAAAGGTGGTTTATTTATTGTTTCTCCCATGATGGTATTCACAATGTTGCATGCTATATAAGTGTCCCATATGAACACATTTTTTTTTTTTACTATTCAGATTCTGTGGTAGAATCTGTCTCCTTATGTCTTTTTAGGACTCAGCATGCTGGGCGCCATGTTGATCTTTGAGCTGAGAATTAATGATGAAGAATTAAGCCCAGCTCCTAAGAAGAAATGGGCTTTTTATTTAAGCTATGTCATCTTGATCCTGTGGTTCTTTATAGGTGAGTACAACAGGGGTGGGGGAGAAGATTGCGAATAAACAGATAAAATAATTGGTTGTGAAATCCATCTTCTGTGTTGGATGATTACAATCCAGAATGCGCAAACCCCACATAGCAGTTGCGATGTTCTTTTGAGAGGTGTTTGGATCAAAGATAGACCAGAAAAACGAATTTCTAATAATCTAAGTCAGGGGTGTCAAACTGCCGGCCCGTGGGCTGGATGCATCATGCCAAAACTATGCCTGCCCCATTGCCGGCAATTGGGGGGAAAGTCACAACACATCGCGACACGTCACATGACGTTGCAAGTTTGACACCCCTGGTCTGAGTGCTTTCTAAACCAATTTCCAATGCCCCAGAAAATGAAGGGCTGAAAATATTTGCCTACTTTTTTAAAATGTGCAACTCTTGGGGAGAGAAAGTATGGGAAAGGCGATAGTTTCCTTTCTCCAAGGTTTTGATGACCCCTCTCCATCCAGTGCTATCATAATACTGAGATCTGGTCATTTTGCCTTTTTATTTTGCCACACAAATTGAAGGAGCTTCAGTAGCTTCCAAAGATTAGTTGAGAGTTTGATAAGGTGCAATGGATACAGAAAGTTTATCCTTGACCTTCATCAATGTTGCAATCAGTTGTTGTCATCCCTGATTTATTTATTTATTTTTGGGGGGTGTCAATTTTTCTTCCAGGTGTATATAACTTAGTGTGTTACAAGTATTCACTTTGGGAGGGCACAGTTTATTCTGGTAAACTTTCTTCATCAAAGATGCAACAAGAAGAGGAACAACTGCAAAGATCCCTTGAACAAATTGACCAGAATCCTGTTTAACCACGGACATGTGGACAAAATTATCTCCTTACATGGCAGTTTCTCACAGAGGCCAACGTCTTTGAGGTGTCTCCTTGCAAGGGACACATTCTAGAGTGGCCATTTGTCAGAAGGATTTGTTTCTTGCTGGAATATTATCTGGACTATAGTATGTTCCCTTTTTTGCACTGGTCCATCCTGAAGAGATTTCCTTCAAAAATATTGAACACGTTTTTCATTAAGCATCCCTTCGCTCAAGGCAATTAATTCTCTTGATACTACTTAGTGGGTATAAGTGAATAATGCTTTATTAATAAGAACCTTTTGGTCTGGATATACCACTAACAAGGTTAACGATGTTATGCTGGAATGTATGGTTTATTAATAAAATATATACAGTATTTTGTGATTTAATATATGTGTGTAATTTCAAACTAGATTTTTATTTTGAAATCTAAAATAAAAAGAGAAATCACAGTTGCAGTGACCTGGCTGATAGTACATGAAAACCCAAATATGGATTGATTATGTACCATCAGATCAGTACAAGTAGTCCACAATTTACAACATTTCATTTAGTGGCTGTTCGAAGCTACAACGGCATCGAAAAAAGTGATTTATGACCATTTTTCACACTTACGGCCTTTGCAGCATCCTCATGATCATGTGATCAAAATTCAGATGCTTGGCCATTGGTTTGTACTTACGACGGTTGCAGTGTCCCAAGGTCATGTGCCATTTGGTACTGTCCATGGGGTTTTGGTACTGTCCATGGGCATACTAAAAAGCAGAGACATCACCCTGCCAACAAAAGTACGCATAGTCAAGGCCATGGTTTTCCCAGTTGCAATATATGGCTGTGAAAGTTGGACCATAAGAAAGGCTGAGTGCCAAAGAATTGAGGCCTTTGAACTATGGTGCTGGAGAAGACTCCTGCGAGTCCCGTGGACTGCAAGGCGATCAAACCGGTCAGTCCTAGAGGAGATCAACCCCGACTGCTCTTTAGAAGGCCAGATCCTGAAGTTGAAACTCAGGTACTTTGGCCACCTAATGAGAAGGAAGGACTCACTGGAGAAGAGCATAATGCTGGGAAAGATGGAGGGCAATAGAAGAAGGGGATGACAGAGAATGAGGTGGCTGGATGGAGTCACTGAAGCAGTAGGTGTGGGCTTAAATGGACTCCAGAAGATGGTAGAGGACAGGAAGGCCTGGAGGAACATTGTCCATGGGGTCGCGATGGGTCAGACACGACTTCGCAACTAACAACAACAAGGTCATGTGATCACCTTTTGCAATCTTTGGCCAAGCAAAATCACAGGGGAAGCCAGATTCCCTTAAGAGCCATGTTACTAACTTATCAACTGCAGTGATTCACTTAACAACTTTGGCAAGAAAGGTCATAAAATGAGGCAAATGTCTCAATTAGCAACAGAAATTTTGGGTTCAGTTGTGGTCGTAAGTCAAAGACTATCTGTATCAACATTCACAAACCACAAAGACAGACTTTTCATAACAATCTGAAGAGATGGGAGTTTGGTTAACAGTGCAAATTTTCTTAAAAGGAGATTAGAGACTGTATGCAGAAGAAATCTAAAAGTGATTTTAGGTAATAAGAATTTGAAGGATCCTCCGTCTTTAGCAGCAGTGTTTCATCCCCAGTGATACCGCTTTTAGAAAAATAAAAATAAAGAACATTCACAAAAATTGGCACAATAGTGGAATAGTCAACATAATATAAAAAGGAAACACGCTCACCTGACATAAGGAGGGTGCTAAAAATCTCCAAATTAAACTATTCAAATACAAAATATAATTATGTAAAGAGGTCCCATTTGCCAGAACACAAATTAAATGGAATTGTAATGTTTAGGTTAAAGTTCACATTCAAATATCTCCATATCATTTTAAGGCTTCCAGAATTTCCTCCAATAGAACTGACAAATCTGGATGGCACAATTTGTGAAAATCCGTACCACAATTCCTATCCATTTTGAGGTAGGCAGCTTACAAAACCAGTAAAGCAAGCCCTAAACTAAGTAGGGATTTTTTCACAACCTTTTTTAAGATGTCTATCCTGGGTCTTGTGCTTAGAATGAAAGAGTCAGCAAAATTCCATGTCACTGGCCAACTGCCTCACTTATAGGGATACATTAGGCCAGTGGTGGCGAACCTATGGCACGCGTGCCAGAGGCGGCACTCGGAGCCCTCTCTGTGGGTACACATGCCATTGCCCCACCCTTGCCTCCCCCTGCGACCCCCTCCTCGCCAGCAGCCCCCCTGGAGGAGAGTCGCCCCCGAGCGTGGCCCACGCAGAGCAGCACAGCCAAGGACATGGCAGCCAGGCAGGGTAGACCTCACACCCCATCACGCACAGTTGATGCTGCAGGGTGCGGGTAGAAGGCGTGGCCGCCATGGCGCTGCTGGGCTGCCTGGACGATCTGCAGCGGGCCCTGGAGGTGGTGAATGGCCCTGCGGGGGTGGGGGTAGAGCGGGGGCGGAGTGGGGGTGGAGTGGGGGCAGGGCAGGGGATGGAGTGGGGGCGGGGCCAGTTTTTGGGCACTCAGTCTCTAAAAGGTTCACCATTTATATATATTTGGTTCTTCGGGTTTTCTCCCACGTAGAATTTGAAGTGTCTTGGCGACGTTTCGACAAAGTCCCATTCGTCATCTTCAGGCTGGTGCTTTCGGCTTCGTGCTTCTAGCAGCAATGTGACATTGCAGCTGTTTCTTCCTTTTAACTGCCAGTGGGGGTTTGAACTGATTGGCTGGGAGCTCGGCTGTGTTCTGATTGGGTGGAGGTGTGTTCTGATTGGTTAGGGGCTTGGCTGTGCTCTGATTGGATGAGGGGTTGGCTGTGCTCTGATTGGCTGGGGGAGTGTTCTGTTTGGGTGGGGGCTTAGTTGTGCTCAGGTTAGTCTGAGTTACAGGGGGTTTAGAGATGGTGAGCTGCATAGCTGTTTGGCTTCGCGTTCGTGGTCGTGCCTCATCTTCATGGTGGGGTCAGTTTGCTTCACGTATGGATTGGAGGGGTTTAAGGTGGCTAATGATGCAGCTGTGGTCTGGCTTCTGGTTTGTGGTCGTGCCTCATCATCGGTGTGGGTTTGGGTTTGCTTTTTGCCTGGATGTGTGGTGGTGACATCGTGTGTGGTTTTTGTGAGTGTAGGTCTGGTGTCATTCTTTGTGTTATGGACTCTTTTGTCAATAAGGGTGGGTTTCCAAATGGCTGGTAGGCGGGAGGTATCATCTCGTTTGTTCGTGCTGTGAGGGCGTTTTTCTATCTTTTATATATATCTTTTTCTCTGAGTTGGATCTGGCCCATTCAGTCTTTCTTTTGCCAGTCCCTCTCCAAGATCAACTTTGGTTCCATTCTCTTATCTTTGGAGAGCTGTCTTTCTGACGAACCAAAAGATGGACAGATTTTGTCATCCCTTCACTCAGTCTCTTTTTCTAAAGGAGCTGCCTGATGGGATACCCAACCTGATTATCATCGAAGATGAAAATCCAGGCAAGTTCTTGCGTTAATGTTAAAATAATCAGGTGATAATTACCCGCAGGCTTGCATTTGACCAAAAAGAAAATCATTTATTTGAAATAGTATGTGTTTCCTGTTTGAGCAGAGGTGTGTGTGTGTGGACTAGAAGACTCCACGTCTCCCTTCCAACTCTGTTATTCTGTTAAGAACTGTCTATCTGCAAAACATTCATTTGAAAAGAGATTTATTTTGAGCGGTGCTATAGAAAAAAGAGGCATGTTGGCATGAAAGGCAATATTCCACTCTAGGTAGGAATGTAGAGTAGCATCTGTATTGAAAAGATTATGGAATTTCAGGCACAATCCAGAGTAATCACAGAAGAAAATTTAAAAAGACAGTTTCCATATCCGGACTGGCTTTGAGTCGGTTGATGTCACCACATGAATGGTCATCTCCAAACAGGGTCCAGGGTCTCCTGTTTGGTTCAGAAGTGAATCCTTATGACTATGAATCGGGCGCACAGATTACATGGAAGATCTGGCTGAAGAAACACAGGAGTATTTGTTCTCTTCTGCCTTAGCTTCAATACCAAGGGGTTACACTTTTATGAACCTAGTCCAGAAAAAGCTAGAGATACCTAAAACAAAATAAAAATAAAAAGGGGGGATCAAATTATTTTTGCTGTATAATCATGTGTTTTTCTTTCTAGTCCAGCGGTTCTCAACCTTTTTCAGGCCGAGACCCCACCTGCGCCGCCCATTCGTGGCGTGACCCCGACCTGCGACGCGCATGCGCGGCGCGACGGCCCTAACCGCGCATGCGCGGCGCACACGCGATGGCCAGAACCGCGCATGTGCAGCGCGACGGCCGAGGGGAAATGGGAAAAAAATGGGGGGAAAATGGCGGACTGCCGTGTTTGGCGACCCCTGTGAAACGGTTGTTCGACCCCAAATTGGGTCGCGACCCACAGGTTGAGAACCGCTGTTCTAGTCAGTCATTGGGACCAAGAGATGGAAAAAAATGCTTTTTCAAAATTGTTTTTCAAGATGACCAAGGGGGAACCAAGCACATTCTTGCATTGTAGAATCAACATTTTCACACTCTTTAGCCTCATTGTCATCCTGGATTTTCACTGACATCCAAAAGTACAGGAAGGAAGGAAGGAAGGAAGGAAGGAAGGAAGGAAGGAAGGAAGGAAGGAAGGAAGGAAGGAAGGAAGGAAGGAAGGAAGGAAGGATGGATGGATGGATGGAGTGGTGGGATTCAAATATGTGAACAACCGGTTCTTTGTGTGGATGCCGCTTGTGGAAGTCCATTCTGGACCCGGGCAACAAAAAATTAGCTACCGGTTCTCCCGAAGTGGTGTGAACTGGCTGAATCCCACCACAGGAAGGAAGGAAGGAAAGAAGGAAGGAAGGAAGGAAGGAAGGAAGGAAGGAAGGAAGGAAGGGAGGAGGGAGGGAGGGAGGGAGGGAGGGAGGAAGGAAGGAAGGAAGGAAGGAAGGAAGGAAGGAAAGAAAGAAGGAAGGAAGGAAAGAAGGAAGGAAGGAGTGGTGGGATTCAAATATGTGAACAACTGGTTCTCTGTGTGGATGCCACTTCTGGAACTCCGTTCTGGGCCTGGGCAACAAAAAATTAGCTACCAGTTCTGCTGAAGTGGTACGAACCGGCTGAATCCCACCACTGTTTTCAATTGTCCTCAATCTACGACCACAGCTGAGCCCATTTCTGTTGCCAGGTGAAACATTGGTTAAATGAGTTTTGCCCCATTTTACGACTTCTCTTGTCACAGCTGTTAAGAGAATTACCACAGTTGGTAAACTGGCTTCCCCGTTGACTTTGCTTTCAGAAGGTCCCAAGGGGGGATCCCCTGAACCCCGGGGACACTGAGACCATCATAAATACAAGCCAGTTGCCAAGCGTCTGAATTTTGATCACGTGACCCTGGGGATGCTGCGATGGTCATCAGTGTGAAAAACAGTCATAAGTCCCTTTTTGGGTGACACTGTAACCTTGAACGGCCACTAAATGAACTGTTGTAAGTTGAGGACTACCTGTAATTTCTTCCATTTGGTTTTTCCCTCTGTCTGGAAAATATGGGCTACCAGAGTAACAGAAGCAGGGAACAGTAAAACCTTAATAGCCACCTTCACTATCTTAAACAGTAAAAATAGATCACAAACATCGCTCAGAGAAATTCCAAAGAAATTAGGGCACACACTGTAAAACAAAAATGTTGAGAACTTCCAGGACATGTTTTAGTATAATGTTAGTTCTGTGCAGTGATGGGATTCAGCTGGTTCATACCACTTCGGCAGAACCGGTAGCTAATTTTTTGTTGCCCAGGCCCAGAATGGATTTCCGGAAGTGGCATCCATACAGAGAACAGGTTGTTGACATATTTGGTGTAGAACTCTAGAAAAGCCTTCTTAATAGTTTCTTGATGAAATACTTCTTGCCCTTTATATTCAACCTTCTCAATTAAACGGGATTTTTGTTTTTTCCTTAATGTATAAGCCAACCATCTGCCAGGTTTATTAGCATTAAAAAAAGTATTATGTTTAGCATATTGTATATTCCTGGCAACCTGGTCGGTCATCAAAATATCAAATTGTTTCCGTAAAACCTTTATCCCTTCTTTAATGTCACTATCATCTGGTTTATCAATTAATAATAACTCTTTCTTTCTTATTTCCGCTTCTAAAACTCGCCTCTTTTCCTCCTGTTTACGTCTATGCCTAGCATTCAGTTCAATTAATATTCCACGCATATGGGCCTTACTAGAGTCCCACACCACTTCTATTGGTAAACCTACATTCTTGTTTAACCTAAAAAATTCCTTGATAGCCTTTTTACATTCTTGCACATACATTTCATAATTAAACAGATTTTCATTAAGTCTCCAGGATCTACGTAAAAATTGGCCAGACCTTAATTCCATCATAACTGGATTGTGGTCAGACAATACATTAGGTAGAATTTTAACTTTCTTTAAATTTAACATAAAATCACTAGTAGTTAAAATAAAATCAATTCTAGAAAATGATTGATGTCTGTCAGAGAAAAAAGTAAACTCTTGATCCCTACCATGTCTTTCTCTCCAAATATCAAACAAATTAAAATCATCTTTAATATCAAAAAAAGATTTAGGTAAAATTGAACGCGATTGAGAAACTAATGAAATCTTTTTCTTGTCCAAACCAGTATCAAGGATTCCATTCCAGTCTCCCATTAAAATACAAGATCTATAGTCCAACTCTAATAACTTTTTGTGTAATGATTTATAAAACATGCCAATGTTAGACAACTCGTTAATATATTGGAATATTTGGATAAACATATCCAAGTACCAGCTGTTTTAATGTTTTTAGATGCAGAAAAAGCTTTTGATAGACTGAATTGGACGTTTCTGCAAAGGCTTGTGGTAAGGATGGGAATGGGGGACCAGTTTATTAATTCTATATCAGCTATATATCAGAAACAAACAGGACAGATTATAGTGAATGGACAATTAACAGATTCATTTAATATAGAAAAGGGTACTAGGCAGGGTTGTCCCTTATCCCCTTTATTGTTTGTTTTAACCTTAGAGGTACTATTGAATAGGATTAGAGCATCAGAGGAATTAAGGGGGGTACAAATTAGACAACATGATTATAGATTATGTGCCTTTGCAGACGATTTACTTGTGACGCTAACTCAGCCAATACAATCGGTTCAGAGTTTGATGGAAATTATTCAAAATTATGGAAAAGTTTCAGGTTTTAAACTAAATTTATCCAAGACAAAGATGTTGGTTAAAAATCTTGATAACAAATTAAAACAAGATTTGGAAAGAATAACGGGATGCGAGATAGTTAAAAAAGTTAAATATTTAGGAATTTATATAGAAGCTTCAAATGGTAAATTATATAAGAATAATTATGAACTTTTATGGTGTAAAGTACAAAAAGAATTGGAGAATTGGAAAAAACTACAATTATCCATGTTGGGCAGAATAGCCGCTATTAAAATGAATGTATTGCCGAAATTTTTATTTTTATTTCAAATGTTACCAATACTTAAAAAGGATGGAAATCTCGATGAATGGCAGAAAGGTATAAACAAATTCATTTGGGATGGCAAGAAACCAAGGGTTAAATTTAAAATTATTCAAGACACAAGAGAGAGAGGTGGTTTGAAAGTGCCTAATTTTAAATTATATTATTATGCAGCAGTTCTAGTGGTTATAAGTGATTGGATTAACTTAACAAATGAAAGAATATTAAATATAGAAGGATATGGGTTAGTATATGGGTTCCACGCGTATTTAGTTTATGACAAAAAATTGGATAGGAGTTTTAAAGAACATATAATAAGAAACTCTGTCTTGCGAGTCTGGAAAAAGTATTATTATAAGTTAAATGGTAAAATTCCTTTATGGACAGTTCCCAGACACGCAATACAGAGTATAGGTATACAACAAATTCAAGACGTGGTGCCCTATGATAAACTTTTAAATAAAGAAGGGAATAGCATAGAACTGATATCATTAGATAAATTAAGGGAGGAAGGTATAGCTCATAATTGGTTTTATCATGCACAACTTCAAGCCAGATGGCAAAAAGATGTCAAGATGGGTTTTTCTTTAAAGGATGATGAAAAATTAATTATACAAATTAGAGATCAAAGAAAGATGCATATTAAAAGAATATATGATGCTTTAATTGAAATTGATTCTGGAACTGAATTAATTAAAGACTGTATGATTAAATGGGAAGGTAACTTCGGCCACCCAATTATGATGGAAACTTGGAAAAGAATATGGGTGAAAAATGTTAAATTTACACAAGCTCAGCATCTAAGAGAAAATTTTTATAAAATGTTTTACAGATGGCATTTAGATCCCAAAAAATTATCGTCTATGTATCCAAATTTGCAACCCAAATGTTGGCGATGTGACTCTATGGACGCTACTTACTTTCACATTTGGTGGTCTTGCAAAAAAATTAAGGCTTTTTGGATAAAAATATGGTGGATTCTTCAAAATATCTTGAAAAAGCGTATTGAGTTTGTACCACAGTTGTTTTTGTTGGGTATTACAAAGGACTGTTCCACTACAGAGACTAAGTTGATTTTGAACTTGATTACTGCTGCAAGACTGTTGGTGGGACAATATTGGAAGTCATCTGAAATACCATCTATTGAAGAATGGACATTAAAAGTTACCCATCTTGTGGAGATGGCTAAGATTTCGGCATACCTGAAGAACCACTCAAATGAAACGTTTTTGATGGACTGGAAGAAATGGATTGATTATATGCAAAAGAAATATCAGTTGAAAGAATTAGATTTGATATATAGTTAAATAGTTTAATATAGTAGTTTAGTGAGGTTTCTTGTGTTTTTACCCTGTATTCATTCTGGGAAGTCGGGGGGGGGGGAGGGGGGAGGGAGATAATATATGTTAGCTTATGTTTCTCAACTGTAGTTGGGGACTTAGGGATTAGATAATTTTTGTAGGATGCTCGGTAGAATTGTAGCTAGTGTTTTGGACGGCGAGGAGGAGGAGCGAAAATACAAGAGGAGTGGGCTGGTGGAGGGTGTTCTGGAGGGGGGTTCCGAGCAGTTCTTTGTATTGTTTATTTTTATTATGTAATTTGTTTGTTTTCAGTTGAGTTAATAGGTTACTATGTTATAATTGTTAAAAGTTTTTTATAAAAAATTTTAATAAAAAAATTATTAAAAAAAAAAAGACATATTTGAATCCCACCACTCCTTCCTTCCTTCCCTCCTTCCTTCCTTCCTTCCTTCCTTCCTTCCTTTCTTCCTTCTTCCTTCCTTCCTTCCTTCCTTTCTCCCTCCCTCCCTCCCTCCCTCTCTTCCTTCTTTCCTTCTTTCCTTCCTTCCTTCCTCCCTCCCTCCTCCCTTTCTTCCTTCCTTCCTTCCTTCCTTCCTTCCTTCCTTCCTTCCTTCCTTCCTTCCTTCCTGTGGTGGAATTCAGCCAGTTCACACCACTTTGGGAGAACCGGTAGCTAATTTTTTGTTGCCCAGGCCCAGAACGGAGTTCCAGAAGTGGCATCCACACAGAGAACCAGTTGTTCACATATTTGAATCCCACCACTCCTTCCTTCCTTCTTTCCTTCCTTCCTTCCTTATTTCTTTCTTTCCTTCCTTCCTTCCTTCGTTCCTTCCTTCCTTCCTCCCTCCCTCCCTCCCTCCTCCCTTTCTTCCTTCCTTCCTTCCTTCTTTCCTTCCTTCCTTCCTTCCTTCGTTCCTTCCTTCCTTCCTTCCTCCCTCCCTCCCTCCCTCCTCCCTTTCTTCCTTCCTTCCTTCCTTCTTTCCTTCCTTCCTTCCTGTGGTGGGATTCAGCCAGTTCACACCACTTCGAGAGAACCGGTAGCTAATTTTTTGTTGCCCGGGTCCAGAATGGACTTCCGGATGCGGCATCCACACAGAGAACCAGTTGTTCCCATATTTGAATCCCACCACTAGTTCTGCGGCTTTCTGGAAACGTGACGGTTCCCTTGTTTTATTATACTAGTTGAATGGGGATACTACTCTGGGAAAGAGGTTTGGTTTGCAGTCAGTCTAAGACAACCTTGGAAAAATTTGTACCAGACCTATAGAAGACACTCCTTTTTCCTCTAAAGAGATGTCTGTTTACCTAATAATAATATTTGCATTTACTGGGATCCGCTTCCATGTTCCTAAAATCAAAGACTTTCAAACTACTCTTCCCATTTTGGTTTGAATTAGGTTTTTTTTTCCCCTTTCAACATAACCTTATTATTTAACAAGCATCACCCTTAGAATCTTGCTTAATTTGGATTCCCTGGTTCATTTTGTTTTATGGCTTCAATCTGGATGTTCGCTCTTTGTCAGAGATATTATTCACCTAAGATAATGCACAGAGCACAGACGCAGCAACCTAGGTAGAAATCCCAATTTAAAAACAGAATGATGTCTCCAAATTCATATTTAAGCTTCTCACTTGTAATCAGTAAAATGCTCAACAGAGAGATGGCTGCAAACAAAGAAAAGACAATTAGATTCCTTCAATATTCCTTCAAGTAACCTTCTACCAAGAGTGGAACTTCCTCTGAAATTAATACTAACTATCCCACAACCTGATGTTTTCAAGATGTGTTAGGTCACTAACTCTCCAAGCTCCTGCTATGACATTCAGGAGACCCAGCACATCTGGAGGCTGCTAAATTTGGAAAGGAGAGAACATATGGCCATCTGCATGCTAATTAATTAGGGTTTTCTGCAATCACAGCCAATTTGGTCCATAGCAAAGAGTCATAAGTTCTCCACCTTGGATATAAAGACCACCCCATCTTTGTCTACCTGCATGTAGACCCAATATACACACCTCAGAAATCAATGATGTAATGATACAAATATAGCTGCTTTTTTTAGACACGCTTTCAGGTTTACTGTGTCCTATGATAGCTCTCTACATGGGGCTACCTTTGAAAAATATTTGGAGACTTCAGGTAATGCAGAATGCAGCCGCGCGAGCAGTGTTGGGCTTGCCCAGAAATGCCCACATTTTGGCATCACTCCGCGAGCTGCATTGGCTGCCAATTGGTCTCCGAACCCAATTCAAAGTGTTGGTTATGACCTATAACCTACATGGCATCGGACCAGGTTACTTACGGGACCGTCTGCTGCCTCATGAATCCCAGAGGCCGGTTAGAGTCCACAGAGTCAGCCTTCTCCAGGTCCCGTCAGCCAGACAGTGTCGCCTGGTGGGGCCTAGGGGAAGAGCCTTCTCTGTTGCGGCCCCGGCCCTCTGGAACCAACTTCCTCCGGAGATCCGTGTCGCCCCCACCCTCTCCGCCTTTCGCAAATTGCTTAAAACATACCTTTGCCGGCAGGCCTGGGGCAGCTAACATCTTGCCCCTAGCCAGTGTATGTTTGTGGAATGATTGGTTTTTCTTTTTTAACTTAGGGGTTTTTTATATTCATGTATTTTACTGTGATTTCTATTATGTTGTGAGCCGCCCTGAGTTCTCTGGAATAGGGCGGCATAGAAGTCAAATTAATAATAATAATAATGATCTTGAAACAGGCTGGTTGAACATTCAGAAATTAGAACTTGTGAGCCTCAGGTCCACCAACTGTACTTTCTTGAAGCCCTTGAAAATTAGCCTTTTGAGTTTACATCACACGGCAAGCAACACATTTTGACTAGAGTTGCACGTGAGCAGAACGATGAGCTGGGGGGGTGGAGATGGGCAGCTAGGTACATGTTTTAAATAAGTAAACACGCTCACTGCTCACTGTAATCATGCAAATAGGCCATTCTTATAAGGGGCATGAATTATTTATTATTTATAAATTATATTTGTTCAGGTAGTCCTTGACTTGCAAACACGATTGGGACCAGAACGCCCATTGCTAAGCGACACGGGTTCTTAAATGAGTCAGGCCCAATTTTACAACCTTAGAATGGCACCGAAAAAGTAACTTTATGACCGTCTTTCACACTTACGGCCATTGCAGCATCCCCGTGGCCATGTGATCAAACTTCAGATGCTTGGCCACTGACTCGTATTTATGACGGTTGCAGTGTCCCGGGGTCACGTCATCCCCTTTTGTGGGACCTTCTGACAAGCAAAGCCAATGGGGAAGCCAGATTCACTTAACAACTGTGTTACTAACTTCACAATTGCAGTGATTCCCTTAACAACTGTGGCAAGAAAGGGCATAAAGTGGGGCAAGATTCACTTAAACATGGTTGCCCTCAGCGACAGAAATGTTGGGCTCAATTGTGGTTGTAAGTTGAGAACTACCTGTCAATAAAAAAAGGCAATGTGACAAAAATATTATGAACAGTGGAGCCACCTCAGAAGACCACCACTCTCTCAAGATCTCCAGGCCTCTCGACACGGACCAGTTTTCAGGGATTTCCAGAGGCCAGGAGAGAATGAGTCAATCTCACTTGGGGAGGAAAGCTGAAGTTCCAGAGAGTGGAACCATGTCCTGGGTCCCACCAGATGTAACTCCTTAGTAAATGGGACCACTTCCTTTGCTGACAGGTCATTATATTGCTTGTTGCTCCCGATTGGAGCATAAAACATACATATTGACCATGGTATCCTTCTGCACCGACTGGAGGGGTTGGGGGCACTGTTTTGCGGAGGTTCACCTCCTACCTCACTGGTCGGTCGCAGTCGGTGTTGGCAGGGGGTCAGAGGTCGACCCCTAGGTTCCTCCCTTGTGGGGTCCCTCAGGGATCAGTCCTCTCCCCTCTGCTGTTTAATATCTACATGAAACCGCTGGGCGAGATCATCCGACAACACGGGGTAAGATATCATCAGTATGCTGATGATACCCAGCTTTACATCTCCACCCCGTGTCATTTCAGTGAAGCAGCGGAAGTGATGTGCCGATGTCTGGAGGCTGTTAGGGTTTGGATGGGTGCCAACAGGCTCAAACTCAACCCCGACAAGACGGAGTGGCTATGGGTTCTGCCTCCCAAAGATATTTCAATCTATCCGTCCATTAGCCTGGGGGGGGAGCTTTTGACCCCCTCGGAGAAGGTCCGCAACTTGGGCGTCCTCCTCGATCCACAGCTAAATTTGGAACATCATCTTTTGGCTGTGGCGAGGAAGACGTTTGCCCAGGTTCGCCTGGTGCACCAGTTGCGGCCCTATTTAGACCCGGAGTCTCTTCTCACAGTCACTCATGCTCTTATCACCTCGAGGTTCGATTACTGCAATGCTCTCTACATGGGGCTACCTTTGAAAAATGTTCGGAGACTTCAGGTAATGCAGAATGCAGCCGCGCGAGCAGTGTTGGGCTTGCCTAGAAATGCCCACATTTCGGCATCACTCCGCGAGCTGCATTGGCTGCCAATTGGTCTCCGAACCCAATTCAAAGTGTTGGTTATGACCTATAAAGCCCTACATGGCATCGGACCAGGTTATTTACGGGACCGTCTGCTGCCCCATGAATCCCAGCGGCCGGTTAGGGCCCACAGAGTGGGCCTTCTCCAGGTCCCGTCAGCCAGACAGTGTCGCCTGGCGGGGCCTAGGGGAAGAGCCTTCTCTGTTGCGGCCCCGGCCCTCTGGAACCAACTTCCCTCGGAGATCTGTGTCGCCCCCACCCTCTCCGCCTTTCGTAAATTGCTTAAAACATACTTTTGCCGGCAGGCCTGGGGCAGCTAACACCTTGCCCCTAGCCAGTGTATGTTTGTATGTATGTTTGTGGAATGATTGTTTTCTTTTTTAACTAAGGGTTTTTATATTTATGTATTTTATTGTAATTTCTATCATGTTGTGAGCCGCCCTGAGTTCTCCGGAATAGGGTGGCATAGAAATTAAACAAACAAACAAACAAACAAACAAACAAACAAACAAATAAATAAATAAATAAATAAATAAATAAATAAATAAATAAACAAACAAACAAACAAACAAACAAACAAACAAACAAACAAACAAATAAATAAATAATAAAAATATCTATTGCCAATACTGTTCTAGGCAAATTGGGTAAAAAGGAATTCAGAAAATATATTATTGTTGTTGTTGTTGTTGGAAGGGACGTTGGAGGTCATCTAGTCCAGGGGTCCCTAACCCCTGGTTCGTGGATCGGTAGGGGCCGTGTCATGCCAGCAACCTGTCCACACAAACAAACAAACCCCCATCCATGGGATGCAGGCAGCACACAAACCCACACACTCTCCAGTCCACAGAAAAACCAGACCCATGATCTAGTCCAACCCCCTGCTCAGGCAGGAAACAAATGGACAAATGGCTGTCCAGTCTCTCCTTAAAAACTTCCAGTGTTGGAGCATTCACCGCTTCTGGAGGCAGGTTGTTCCACTGGTTAAATGTTCTAACTGATTAATTGTTCTAACAGATCTATCTATCTGTCATCTATCTATTTTGCTTGCTGCTCATCTCACTACAGAACAACAGAGTTGGAAAGGATCTTGGAGGTCATCTAGTCCAACCCCCGGCTCAGGCAGGAAACCCTATACCATTTCAGACAAATGGCGGTCCAGTCTCTTCTTACAAACTTCCAGTGTTGGAGAAGGAAGGAAGGAAGGAAGGAAGGAAGGAAGGAAGGAAGGAAGGAAGGAAGGAAGGGAGGGAGGGAGGGAGGGAGGGAGGGAGGGAGGGAGGGAGGAAGGAAGGAAGGAAGGAAAAAAGAATAACAGAATAACAGATGGAAGGGACCTTGGAGGTCATATAGTCCAACCCCCAGCTCAGGCAGGAAACCCTATACCATTTCAGACAAATGGCGGTCCAGTCTCTTCTTACAAACTTCCAGTGTTGGAGCATTCACAACTGATCCAATGGGATGGGCTGACATAATTGGGAAGAGGCAGCCCCTCAGATAACCTGGTCCCATGCCATGAAGGGTTTTAAAGGTCAAAAAGAGCATCTTAAATTGGACCCAGAGGCAAAAGAGCAACCAATGCAGCTTATGGAGCAGGGGTGCCCTGTGTGACATTCTAGGGACACACATACTAACCAGTTGAAGTTTTTGGAAATACTCCAAGGGCAGCCCCATTTAGTGTGCATTGCAATTGTCTATGTGGAAGATGAGAGCTTCCACAGAGCCTCCCAATCAAGGAAAGGGCATGCCTGGGGCACAACACAAAGTTGTCCAAATATCCTCCTAGCCACAACTACTGTGGCTAGGAAAAGGATGAGGGGAGACATGATAGCAGTCTAAGGAGAACTAAGGAGAAACTTCCTGACACTTAGAACAATTAACCAGTGGAACAACCTGCCTCCAAAAGCGGTGAATGCTCCAACACTGGAAGTCTTTAAGAAGAGACTGGACAGCCATTTATCTGAAATGGTATAAGTTTTCCTGCCTGAGCAGGGGGTTGGACTAGATGACCTCCAAGATCCCTTCCAACTTTATTATTATTATGGATCATCGTACAATCAGCCAGATGTTCAGACTGGATTTGGCATTTTTGTCTACCTATTGAGTCATTACCCAGGACCTGGGATAGGCAGATGTGAATGTTTGATGGTATTACAGATCTCGTCGCAGGATGGAAGCAGTTCCTAGTAAGGCTGCCTTTTGCAATTGACTAATGGCGAATTTGTCAGTGCCGATGATGGTGTTCAAGTGGTGCTCCAGTTGTTTTGGGATTGCACCCAAGGTGCCTATTACTATTGGTACTACCCTTGCTTGCCTTTGCCACAGTCTTTCTATTTCTATTTGTAGGTCTTTATATTTTGTTATCTTCTCCAGTTCTTTCTCATCTATTCTGCTGTCTCCAGGCACTGCTATGTCCACTATCCAGACTTTTTTGTCGTCATCATCATCATTATTATTATTATTATTATTATTATTATTATTATTATTATTATTATTATTATTATTATTATTATTATTATTACTGCTCGAGAAAGATGAATATATTATTAGTTGCCATGATTTCAAAGGCAAAATAACCATGTTTTAACTTTACTCGTAAATATGCCAGTGGACCTAATTCATTTGAAAAGATATCATAAAATCCCAACCTTAAAAAAAGCATTCTATATCTGGCAGAACTTTTTCTCTCTAAAGAGCCCATATTTTATTTTCCCCTGAAAAGATAGGATGCAAAGGTTGGAAGAAACATCTGCCAGGTAAGTTAGCCCTGCTAAAAATATTGAACCAGTGGTTTGCTATTTATAGTTAGAAGACTTACACAATACCTGTGATGAAGTGGGCTATAGAAGAAGGCAGGTCTTCTGATATATTTATTTTCAGGCAGTGAATAAAAAATTTCCGTGATAGAACCAATGCAGTTAAGGAACAGATAATGGCATTTATCACCAGTGTCCGGGCCACAGTCAGAAAGGCTAGAACAAATATTTCCCAAAAGGAGAAAAAAGGCATTAGCGTTTAAAATGGACATGGGAACCCCTAATTCCAAGACTACATCTAAAGTTCTAGAGATGAAATGAGGTGGAAGAGGAGAGGAGCGGGAAATTCTAATATGAAAAACAATTGTAAATCATTTTGGCGAGCTTGATCTGTCCTTCACAACTGTTCCTTCTTTAATCTCCCTGCCCCTACAACTGGCACACCCCACCAGTAGATTATCTCTGGGGAAAAAAATATAGCCCTTGACAGAGAAAATATCATCTATCTCTGATTTAAACAGACTAATTTCTCATCCTCACTAGAACAAGGGCTTTAGAGAAATGATCAAAGCTACTTTTCTAAGAGAGGGGAAAGAGCGAGGATTGTATAGTAAAGGGGTGGGCAACATGTAAGTATCCAGATTTTGTTGGACTGCAATCCCCATCATTCCTGACTACTGGATGAAAGATAGTTCCATCCATCCAACATTTAGAGCAGGCATATCAAACGTATTGGAGCTTTTTCGCCATTGCTGGCAATGGGGTGGGCGCAGCTCTGGTATGATGACTATTGACTTGGAGATTCCCAAAATGTGAAACTAGTAGAAATTACACAGAACAATTAGAAAGATACGTTTTATGATTTAATGCAAGATCCAGGAGACTACAGACCTATCAGCTTGACATTAATACCTGGAAAGATTCTGGAAAAGATAATCAAGCAATGAATCTGCAAACACCTAGAGGCAAACAGTGTCATAACCAGAAGTCAACATGGGTTTGTCAAAAAAAACAGATCATACTTGACAACTCTTATTGTATTCTTTGACAAAGTGACCAAATTAGTGGACCAGTGAAATGCTGTGGATATAATTTACTTGGACATCAGCAAGGTGTTTGATAAAGCAGAAATCTCTTCCAACTCTGTTATTCTGTTAAGTTTAACAGTGAGCTAGACCAGGAGTAGGCAACCTTGACTCTTTTATGACTCATGGACTTCAACTCCCAGAATTCCTGAGCCAGCCATGCTGAGGGGAAAGGGAGAGGTTTCCATGCTGAGCCATGCTGGCTCAGGAATTCTGGGAGTTGAAGTCCACGAGTCATAAAAGAGCCAAGGTTGCCTGCCCCTGAGCTAGGCCATCAAATTCACATCTCTGATGCAGGGTGATGTCATTTGTTTGCCCATTCATTCACTCACTCACTCACTCACTCACTCACTCATCATATTCTTGACTCACCCATTTCCCTCAGAGAGGGACTCTGGGCAGTGTATAACAAAATATTAAAATATATTATAAAAAGGCAAGGATGATAAAAACACAATAAAACTTAATTAGAAGGCTAAGTCTTAAATGTTAATGTTAAATATTAATGTTAAATCTTATTTAACATTTTCACAATTCAATTTCAGGGTTTCACATAATTTATGTACAAATAAATTGTCCAAAAATGAAAAGCGGAAGCTCAAACAATCCTTCTTACTTGTACTATCTGAAATAATGTAACACTTGTATTCATAGCATTTGGTCCAGAATCCCAATGAGAAGACATATTCTCCCTCTGGATGCATCAACCAATAGGGAGAGATGGAGATGAGCAGAAGCAGGAAACAGTTAGTACAAGCAACAACATTGTATCCGGTTTTGTAATAACCGACTGGGAAGACGAAGTAGCAGATCTGCAGAGGAAGGGAGAATTGGCACCAAGGTTAAGTTAAATTACATTGTGTTCTGCTTCCATCCTGACCTTGCCTATTTCCTTCTCCTTCTTTATGTTTTAGTCATAACATCCCATGCAAAGGCTTAGAACTGAAAGATCGTGGCTGGAGTTGTGTTAAAAGCCAAGAGTAGCAGCAAAGCTGATTGAAAATAAACACAGTGGAGAAAAGATGGCCGCATCCTCTTCCATCAACATCTTCAACATCTTTATGAATCAAATGGGAATCAAATAATACTGTGAGGATGTTGGGGGACACCATTCATTCCCCTAACCAGCCAGGACACTGCAGGAGATAACACCCAAAGAATAGTGATGTCAAATTTTGGTGGTGAGATTTGGGGCTATTCTGAGTAGGATTTAGGGTGGAAACAGGAGCAGTGTGTCATCTTAAAGCTTCCCACTCACATTTCCACTACAGAATTATTTTAGAAAAGAACAGAGGGAGGAAACACACACTGCTTAAAGGCTGCTATTGGCCTACTAAATCATTCCAAGATGTTATAAGAAGAAATAGGATACAAATGTCCAGGAGTACCTTGGATCTCTTCAACCCCTTTCTCCATTTGCATTAAGCACCAAAGTGGAGTCAGGAAAAATAAACCTACTAAGAACAGCCAGACCCAACATTTCAAATGTAAACAAGAAACAATTCTGCTCAGACACATGTTGAAGCACTGAGAATATTATTGTGACATTGTTTAAAAGAATCCCAGAAAAGTAGCCTTCAATGTGCTAAGTCCCCTGGCCTTCCATAGTCAGTTTTGGAGAGTCTTTATGAAATAAGTTTCTTGGCAAACTACTCTTCCTTAAGATTCTGCTGCAAATAGCTGCTTCTTCCCCAAATATTAGTGACAAAGTTTCTAAGGATTTGTAAGTCTGCTTAGCTTAAATATGTCATCAAAGAATGCCAAGGCATCAGATGGCTGTTAAAGGAATAACATTTGATCCAATGTGGGGTAAAAAAAATGAGTAACACCTGTAGCTGTTCTTCCTGGTGGGTTACACTATCCGAAATCTCCTCTCCCCAAATCTCATTCATGTCCCTTGTTTAACAAGCCCAACATTGCTTGATTCTATTCCATTCAACCAGTTCTAACTGTCATGGAATCTTCTTCATTAAGAAACCAGGAACTGTCACAGATTGGGTGTGTATTTGTGTGCATCTTTGAGTCCATATTGATTCTTGGAAACTGCTTGGGCAAGTCCTTGTAGTTTTCTTGGCAAGATATTGGAAGGGATTTATCATTGCCTTCTTCCTGGGGCTGGGAGAAAGGGACTGGCCCAAGGCCACCTTGCTGGCTTTGTGCTTAAGGTGGAATTAGAATACAGGGTCTTCCGGTTTTTACACCAATGCCTTAACCACTACACCAAACTGGCTCTATTTTGTATTATGCTGTTATGCTTTATTTACATACATGATGGTGTCAATTGCTGTTTTATTTTGTGTCCGCACTTTGCTTAGTTATAAGCACACATTACTAATAATATTTCTACTCCCAAGCACACAAGGAGCAAGCTACAGTTCAAGTGCAAAGAACAAACAGATGCATTCTCTAACAGTTTTTGGAACAAGCCACAATGACATCATTGTGCTCTATGCTCATTTGTTTGTGCTACTGCAGAAAAGGGCAAATTAACTAGCCCAACCCTTGCCTCACCAAAACTGTTTTGCGACCTGAACTGGAGTCTCAAAGGACATATCTGGCCTTCAAAAACCTTGGGTGCTGATTAAATTAAATATGAGCCAGCCGTGTGCTGCAGCTGCCCAAAAGCCAACACAGTGCTGGGCTGTATTAACAGAGGGATAGAATCAAGATCAGTGTTGTGATTCTGTGCCAGCCTCTGCTCGCAACAGCTGAGTCGGAGGAATCTGAGGAGGAGGTGGAGGAGGCATTTGAAGGGCCATCAGGGGCAGAGGGAGGCTCGGATGAATTACAGGACTCACGATTTGATGCAGAGCCTGGGCCCTCCAGTCGTGTTCCTGATGAAGCTCAGCTGTGTGAGAAGAATGAGTCAGACTCAGAGGACTCACACCTGATGGACTTGCTAATTGATGCTCGCACACGTCGTCAATTAGTGAGAGTAAATCAGCAGCAGTCAATACGGCAACTCCAGATTAAAAGAAGAAGGCAATGAGAGGCAATGTCTTGGGACTGCTGAATAAAGGGAGGAGGTGTGGGCAGTGCTGGTTGCTGAAGGCAACCATTTGCAAAGTGCTTCTTGGATTCCTGGTCTGTTCGTCTTGCTTGTGACTTCTTTTCTGTTTGCATCGCATTTTCCTGTGGACTATTTTCTTCCTTTGGACTTGAGTTTTGCTGTTTGTGTTTTTGACTATTTCACAGGTTTGTCACCCATATTAAAAGGGGTTTGTTTTGTTTTAAAGTCTCCAGCCTATTGTGTCAGGAGGGGTTTGGTCCTTGTGCCTTTAACAAGGATGGCAATAGGCTGGGATAGAACAATCACGTGAAGTATTAATACCACTTTACAATGCCTTGGTAAGGCCACACTTAGAATACTGCATCCAGTTTTGATCACCACGATGTAAAAAAGATGTTGAGACTCCAGAAAGAGTACAGAGAAGAGCAACAAAGATGATCAGGGGACTAGAGGCTAAAACATATAAAGAATGGTTGCTGGAATTGGGTATGTCTAGTTTAACGAAGAGAAGGACGAGGGGTAACATGATAGCAGTGTTCCAATATCTCAGGGGCTGCCACAAAGAAGAGGGAGTGAAGCTATTCTCCACGGCGCCTGAAGGCAGGACAAGAAGCAACAGATGGAAACTAATCAAGGAGAGAAGCAACCTAGAATTAAGGCGAAACTTCCTGACAGTTAGAACAATTAACCAGTGGAACAACCTGCCTCCAGAAGCAGTGAATGCTCCAACACTGGAAGTTTTTAAAAAGAGACTGGACAGCCATTTGTCTGAAATGGTGTAGGGTTTCCTGCCTGAGCAGGGGGTTGGACTCGATGACCTCCAAGGTCCCTTCCAACTTTATTATTATTATTATTATTATTATTATTATTATTATTATTATTATTATTATTATTATTATTATTATTACCTGCTTCATCCCCAAATGAGAAACAGCCACCAAGAAATATCTCATTTGCACTGTAAATATATTGTGTGGAAATGGTCCCTGTCTCAGAAATGAAGAAGGATAAATCCACTTGAGGACAGAAATTAAGACTGAATAGACAATAATCTTGGGTCACTTCAACAATTTTAATAGAACTGCTGGTGAGTGGAGGAGGGAACAAGAAGTTGCCAAGATACCAAGTTACAGCTCACATGTGGCCTTCCGTATTACAAATTGCTGTTGAGTCAATAGCCATTCATTCAGCTTGTCTGTGATTTTTCAGGATCCCCTAAGGATGTCTGTAATTGTACTCTTGAACAATACAGATGAGGCATAGATTATACAGTAGGCTTTTCATTGTCTGATTGTGCTATCTCTCCTTGTGCTTCTGCATTTATGTCACAGATCACATTTTCCTTTTCTTTGATCAAGCCCTTATGATATAATAGGCTGATTGTGCCTGGGGGAAAAATAATAATGGGAAAGTAAAATCAGTCAGAAGGTAAACAAGAAACTACAGGTAGACCTCTAAGTGATTGGGAAGGGATCGTTATACATTTCTGACTCTTAATGCTATAACAACTGCAACAATGAAAAGGCTTTTCCCCTAAAGAACGTGGAACATAAATCACAAATTAACATTATCAACTGTGTATAAAGAAAACCAAATTAAAATGTTTTACAGATGGCATCTAGCACCGGCGAGATTGGCTAAAATTTATAAAAATATGAAACCAGATTGTTGGAAATGTAAAAACAATGAGGGAACATTCTATCTTATGTCATGGCAATGCCCCAAAGCAAAAATTTACTGGGAGCAGATAAGAAGATGCCTACTGGAAATAACAAAACAACAAATTGAACTCAAGCCAGAAATATTTTTACTAGGTATAATTAACCCAAAAATTGAAAAACGACTCCAATGCATCATTATACATATTATAACGGCGGCACGCATTGCATACGCGCAACAGTGGAAAAGTGAAAACATACCAACAAATGCAAAGATTATAGGAAAGATTTTAGACTGTGCAGAGATGAATAAACTAACTCTAGAAATGAAAGACAAAGAAGATACGGAATTCTATGAGGTATGGGACATGTATTATAGTTGGTTAGAATTGAGGAATAAAAAAGTAAGAGAAGTAATGTAAATAATTGCTAATAAACGTAAGAGATATAGGACATAGTATTGTTAAGGAAAAAGGAAAATGTATTGTGTATTTTGTATGTTTGAAAAGAAAAATAAAAAAATATTTTAAAAAAAGGAAAAGGCATTTCCCCTGCCACATTATGAAGAAGATAACATGGGAGGAAATAGAAATGGGTTTTGTGTGAAAGAATTTTTTGATTTAAAAATTCTGGGTGGAAAGTATGCTCAGATAATCTTTATCCTCCATTAGCTTTATCCATATATCCATTCATTTATCCCTTTGGGCTCCTGACTCTCAGATTTAAGCAGGCCCCTTCATACATGAGAAGATGCTTCCAGATATTTCTATTTGACCTTTCTGACTGGATTCAGGCCTATCATTCATTCAACTTTTTATACCAGCAGTTACTAAAGATCTTTGGTGGCTGACAATAAAACATACAATTAAATTCAGAGCTATTTAAAAAGAGTTAAAAACAAGAATTAAAAGCCTGATTTGAAAGTAGGCTTTTAGTGTCCTTCTAGAAATTAATGTAGTAGTTCTTTAATTCAGCAGGGAGCATGTTCCAAAGAAAATTGAATGGAGGAACATCTCAGTTGTGGCTGTCATCCCAAAAAAACCTATAAGAGCTGTTGGAGAACCTCTTTAGATAATCTCAGTAAGTTGCAGAATTCATAAACAATGCTGAAAGAATAGGATAAAATAATAACATGAGATAGCAGGAAACCCTATACCATTTCAGACAAATAGTTGTCCAGTCTCTTCTTAAAAACTTCCAATGTTGGAGCACCCACAACCTCTGAAAGCAAGTCATTCCACAGTTTAATTGTTCTAACTTTCAGGAAAGTTCTAGGTTGCTTCTCTTCTTGATTAGTTTCCGTCCGTTGCTCCTTGTCCTGCCTTCAGGTGCTTTGGTATTTGAATTCTTTCAAATAGACTGGAGTCAGGTCTTGTAGAGCTTTAATCATAAAAAACAGGACTTTACATCTTATCCAGAGTAACCGGCAGTTAGTGCAATGGTTTCAGTTCAGCTGTAATGTGATTTCATTGAATAAATCCAGAGACTAAACTAGATGATGAACTCTACTGAGTGCAAATTTTGTGCCAGATAAATATCCCTGTGTCTAAAAAGTGTTTACCATCAAACACTTCATCCATCGTATATGCAAAGATGATGTTGTTGCCTTTATCCTGACTTTTAACCCATAATGTAGTTTGTTGTCTCCAACAGAATCTTACATCATCATCATCATTCTAGCCATTGTCTATTTACTGCAGATGAAGGCCCCTTCTGCATGTTTCCAACCAAGATGGCTTTGAGCTTTCCTTTGCTAGTTGGGCCCGCAATATTTGCTGATGTCATCATTCCATCTTGCCTTAGGTCTCTTTTGTGGGCGCTTTTTATCAAGTGGGATCCATTCTATGACTGCCTTAGTTCTTCTGCCATCAGTACTTCTTGCTATGTGACCAGCCCATTTCCATTTTTATTTTTACTCTCTTGAGTAAAAAATCATATATTTTTGTTGGTTCTCTAATCCAGGGCCTTTCTACCAGTGGTACGGGTACTACCTGTGGTACATTGGCACCTGGTAGGTGGTACGCGACCATCCTAGAAAAGTGGTATCAGGGGAGGGGAATGAGCTGAACCGGTGGCAGCACCGCACAAGCCTGAGCGAGAGACGGCTGGAGCTGCAGGGGTGTCAGGGCTCAGCGGAAGCGCCAGGATCAGTGCCGCTTTCCAGCTGATCAGCACTTTGGGACTGTCAGGGCTCAGCGGAAGCACCAGGATCAGCGCCAGGCTCCAGCTGGAGCTCGGCGCTGATCCTGGCACTTCTGCTGAACCCAGAAGAAGCACCAATCAGCTGGAATGTTGCAGCAGCTCCAAAGTCTTGTGATTTACATTCAGATGCTTGACAACTGATTCATATTTATGACGGTCACAGTGTCCCAGGGTATATGTGAAGTGACCAAAATCTGCTGCAACGTCCCAGCAGATGGGGGGAATAAAAATCAAACACCTCCCACCCCACCCCTGCTGCCAACCCTCAACAGAAATGCTCACAACAATGAAAACCTCGGACAGAAGGAAGAGTCCCGCCGGGTGGGCAGGCAGGTGTCTTGCTCAGCTGTGGCTTGGGGAGGGCACTTTTTTCAGTGCCATTGTAACTTCAAACAGTCACTAAGCGAACTGTTGTATATCGAGGACTACCTGTACTTTATCACTTTTTTCCCTTTTTTGGGGGGGTCATCAAGTTTTTGACACCTTGCTAGGCGACTGGTGGTACTCGGATGTTGCCATATCCTAAAAGTGGTACAATGGGTGAAAAGGTTGAAAAGCCCTGCTCTAATCCACGTGCAGGTCTTTCTCTCTTGTCTTGTGATGCTGAGCTTGTATCTGTCCATGGCTCTTTGTGTCACTTGTAGCTTTTGTATTGATTGTGAGGCTCGTGTCAATGTTTTGCTGGCATATGGTAGAACAGGTAGCATACACCGATCAAAAACTTTTCAGGTATAGGGGAGAGGTTGTTCTTGAAAATTATGCTTAACTTAGAGTCTTACTTACCTAAGAAGAATGATAGAAAACAGACAAAGCAACCAATGAAAAAGCCATAGTAAGGTTTCATTTTATTGTTGTACACATCAATCTTGATTCTAAGATTGCAGTACGTAATCAACAGAGCAGATAGCAAGAAGAGTCCTGAAAATAAAGAAGAGAGGTCAAAAGTTCAGGACAAAAACACATACTTGGCTAGAAAAGATGTTGGGAAAGCATGTAGATTTTAAACCTGAACTTTTTTTTACTAGATATAATGCCAGAAAAGATTGATAAACAAAGTATATGCTTGATTTTACATGTGATAACACCGGCAATAATCATATTTGCACAACATTGGAAAAATGAAGAAATACCATCACAGGAAGAAATAATTAAAAAAATACTAGAATATGCGGAAATGGACAGATTTACTATGAGGTTGAAAGAAAAAGAAGAAACAGGATGACTTTCAAACTTGGGACTTATTTTATCAACGGCTGGAGAAAAGAATAAAGGATTAGTAATTAAATTTGTGTTAGTGAATGATAAACTCAGACAACACTTTTGTTGAATAAATACTCCTGAATTGCATGAAAAAAATATTAATAAAAACTTTACCAAAAAAAGAGAGAGAGAAGTCAGAGTTCCTAGTAGGAGTGTCCATATTACCCAAAATCTATTTTTTTTTAAAAAAGGTCTTATTTGGATGTTTAAAATCATACACAAATAATTGAATTTTTCAATTCAGTAAAAGTGTACAAAACAAACAATCAAGGGGGTGGGGAGAAAACAAATGAAAATTTGTTTACTTTCTATTGAATACAAGCAGTCCTTGACTTATAACAGTTCATTTAGTGACCGTTCAAAGTTACAAAGACAGAGAAAAAAGTGACTGATGACCATTTTTCACAAGCTGGTTGAAGCATCCCCATAGTCACGTAATCAAAATCCAGATGTTTGGCAACTGACTCGTACTTATGATGGTTGCAGTGTCCCGGATCATGTGATCAGCTTCTGTGACCTTCTGACAAGCAAAGTCAATGGGGGAAGCCAGATTCACTTAACAACCCTGTTACTAACGTAACAAGTGGAGTGATTCACTTAACAACTATGGCGAGAAAGGACGTAAAATGGGGCAAAACTCACTGTCCAGTCTCTTCTTAAAAACCTCCAGTGTTGGAGCATTCACCGCTTCTGGAGGCAGGTTGTTCCACTGGTTAATTGTTCTGTCAGGAAGTTTCTCCTTAGTTCTAGGTTGCTTCTGTCCTTGGTTAGTTTCCATCCTTTGCTTCTTGTCCTGCCTTCAGGGGCTTTGGAGAATAGCTTGACTCCCTCTTCTTTGGGGCAGCCCCTGAGATATTGGAACACTGCTGTCATGTCCCCCCCTCGTCCTTCTCTTCGTTAAACTAGACATACCCAATTCCAGCAACCGTTCCTTATATGTTTTAGCCTCCAGTCCCCTGATCATCTTCAGTAAATTATCTTTAAAGCTAGCTTAGAGTAACTGAATCTTGGAAGCTAGAAGAGGAATTTCCCCAGGGTCTCTGTAAATGATTTGAAAAGCTTCTTCCCAGATTTCTTCCTCCCTGGATGGAGTTGCTATTTATGAGATAAACAGCCCATGGATTCACCTTCCATTGCTTGATTTTTGATGTCTGTTCTCCTATTCTTTTTCCAGCATCCTCAAACTCCCCCACAGTTTCTGTGTCAATGTTCCTTCTTCCCATTCTGTCTCCTGAATGACTCATTCTCTAACCCCTGTTTCCCAACTTTGACTATTTCCAGGTGTATGGATTTCAACTGGCAGAATGATCTTGGAGTCCTAATGGACAATCACTTAAATAGGAGCCAGCAGTGTGCTGCAGAAGCCAAAAAAAGCTAATGCAATCCTTGGTTGCATAAACAGAGGGATAGAGTCAAGATCCCGTGAAGTATTAGTACCACTTTATAAAACCTTAATAAGAACCACATCTGGAATACTGCATCCAGTTTTGGACACCACATTATAAAAAAGATGTTGAGACTTTGGAAAGAGTATGAAGAATGGTTTCAGGAATTGGGTATGGTTAGTCTAGAGCAGCGGTTCTCAACCTTTTCCGGGGCTCGACCCCGGCCCGCATCGCGCAAAAAAAAATGGCGGGCCCACATCACGATAGGAAAAAAATGGCCGACCAAAAAAAATGGCGGACTGCGTTGCTTGGCGACCCCCGTGAAATGGTCATTCGACCCCAAATGGGGTCGTGACCCACAGGTTGAGAACCGTTGGTCTAGAGAAAAGAAAGACTAGGAGTGACATGATAGCAGTGTTCCAATATCTCAGGGGCTGCCCCAAAGAAGAGGGAGTGAAGCTATTTTCCAAGGTGCCTGAAGGCAGGACAAGAAGCAACGGATGGAAACTAATCAAGGAGAGAAGCAACCTAGAACTAAGGAGAAACTTCCTAACAGAACAATTAACCAGTGGAACAGCTTGCCTTCACAAATTTTGGGTGCTTCATCACTGGAGCCTTTTAAGAAGGGACTGGACAGCCACTTGTCTGAAATAATATAGGTCTCCTGCTTGAGCAGGGGGTTGGACTAGAAGACCTCCAAGTTTCCTACCAACTCTATAATTCTGTATTTTGTAGTGCTTAACAAGCCCGTGCTGGTGGTGAAATTCTGTGAATTGAAATGGCCAGGGTTGGGCAACACTGCTCTAAAATATGACATAGATTGTCTCTCACTGCCTTTTGTCTACAACTCCCTTCAGCACAACGACTTTCCATTTGGTAATCTGGGCCTCTCATGACTTTCAAGGGCCTTGGCAGGTGCCCAGCCATATTGACCTCTGCTGAGCATTTCTGGGCAAGCATTTAACTTTGAGCAGCTTACTTACCCATTTGCTGAGCTCAGCTCTATTATAGCAATAGTCCTTAGACTTATATACCACTTCACAGTGCTTTTCACAGCCCTCTCTAAGCGGTTTACAGAGTCAGCCTATTGTCCCCCAACAATCTGGGTCCTCATTTTACCCACCTCGGAAGGATGGAAGGCAGAGTCAACCTTGAGCTGGTGAGACTTGAACTGCTGAACTGCAGGCAGTCAGCAGAAGTAGCCCGCAGTACTGCATTCTAACCACTGTGCCACCATCTCATCATTCCTTCATAGCTGAGTGGTTTACATCGTACCTGTGCCGAAATGAGCCACTGAAGAAATCAGGTTTTCGGTTATCTCCCGACCTGTCAAGCACATCAGTAGCTTCCATGCAGAAATCAAAGCAATAAAGCCAAAGAAAACAGCAGCTACAGCAAGGACCTGGGCAGCAATCAAAGGGCCTACAGAAAATATTCAAAGGAACAATTATATTTGAAGTTGTCTCCTATTAAGCCAGTGGTGGCAAACCTATGTCACGCGCGTCAGAGGCAGCACTCAGAGCCTTCTCTGTGGGCATGCGCGCCATGCCCTGGAGATGGCAACCATCCCTCTTCAACCAACCGCCCACTAACTCGCCAAGGTCCCAGGTGGCCGGATGCATCCCAGCACGGGTGGTTTCCCTCTCCTCTGTCACATCCCTCCTGGCCTCGCATGCTCTCCTTTTCCTGGGCACGACCCACTGCATCGCCTCCTCAGCTGTCAGCTATCCATCCAGCTCAGAGGCGGCTTCTCTGAACTGCTGGCAGTGGGCTGCAGAGCCCCAGAGTGCGCCGGTTGAGGGGCTGGCAGGCTGTGGCTGCTGATGGACACTGTCGGCCCCCATGTGCTCTCTGGCCTCTGTGTGCGGGGGCCGATGGTATCGGGCAGCTACCACCCCAGCCTCACCTTACCCTGCAACAATGGTACCCCCACCCTGCCTTGCCTTGCCTTGCCTCACCCCGCAGGACGAGCCTCCTGCCCAGCATCCCACCTGCCAGAGACCGCCTGGATTTCCCCCAACCCTGCATCCTTCCCCACAAGCAACATTGAGGTGACCACACCCACCTTAGCCACACCCATCCAGTCTGCCATGACCACCACAGCCACGCCCACCCAGTGGGCCACATCCACCTGGCACCCGGCGATAAATAAGTGGATTTTGGATTGCAGTTTGGCACTCGGTCCCTAAAAGGTTCGCCATCACTGTACTAAGCCAAGCTTCTGATCTGCCTGTGTGATCCAGCGGCACCAGACTTCCAGGTTCCTGGACATCCCAGTTTCATCTTCAGATATATTTTCTTTTACTTCCAGATAATATTGCTCGTATATGAGATTGGCATGGGGTCACACTTTCCCATACAGATAGGTCCTCTACCTACCAGCGCAACTGAGCCCTGTCTCTGTGAGACCATTTGTTAAGTGAATTATGCCCCAGTTTGCAGCCTTTCTTGTCACAGTTGTTAAAAGAATCACTGATGTTGGTTGTTAACTGAATTTGGCTTGACTTTACTCATCAGGAGATCATAAAAGATGATCACAGGATCCCAGGGGACCCTGCAACCATCATAAATGTGAACCAATCGCCAAGTGTCTGAATTTTGATCACATGACCACGACGATGCTGCCTTGGTTGTAGGTGTGAAAAATGGTCGTAAATCACTTTTTTAAAGTCACTAAATGTTGTAAGTCAAGGACTACCTGAACTTTATTACAGTATGAGCAGTGATCATCCACCGCCCTTGCACAGGTAAGCCAGCCCGGACTCCTGGCGGAGGGTGATGTTGATGGTGGTGGGTTGGGGACCCTCCAGGGCCACCTTGGTCCCGTCTACCTTCACCACGGGGCCCACCATGGCTCCTCGGCCGCTGCTTCCCCCCCCCGCCTGGCTGGGGAAAGCGGGGCGTCTGTCTGCCGGGAAGAGAAGCCGGTGGGGAAACCCCTGGAGGGAGGGGCCAGGAGACTGGGAGAGGGAGGGGGAGGAGGAGGAGCAGCAAGGGGAAGAGGAGGGGGCAGGGGGAGGAGGGAGAGGAGGAGGAGGGGGGAAGAAGGAGAGGGAGGGAGGTGGAAATGGGAGGGGGGAGAGGAGGAGGGGGAGAAGAGGGAGGAAGAGGACAAGCCGGCCTGGGCTAGGAGCCCCAGTACCAACAAGGTCATAATTGTTTTTGGGGATCGAGCTTTTAAGATAATGTATTGGGTTTTAAATGTTTCTGGGCCAAATTGTTTAATCCATGTTTAATCATTTTACTTTTTGTATGTTGATGTTTTTCATTGGGCTGTACACCGCCCCGAGTCCTTCGGGAGGGGGGTGGTATAGAAATCACAAAAATGAAAAAAATGAATGAAAATGAATGATCACAGATAACCTTTGTTTCAACCAAGCTTCTTACCCACTTGATTTTATTAAAATTCTAAAAACCAATTAAATAAAAATTAAATAAACGAAATTGGATGCTGGCAGGCTGCAAAGTAAAGCATCGGCCTCCAGAAGCAACTATAGAGCCCTCAGACGTTTTCTGACAGAATAGAAATGGCAGGTGCTGTATCCCAGTTTCTCGGCAAATGGGTGCTTTGGACCTCTGGCATACCAGCTATTTTGTGGAAGCACCCATGACACATGCTCAGCTGGTCACAATCATTAGAGTCAGGAGCAAGAAAGCCAGAGCAAATTAGGCAAAGTAGAAACAATGAGAGTGGCAGCAGCACTCAGACTTATATACTGCTTCATAGTGCTTTAAAGCCTTCTTTAAGCGATTTAGAATCGGCATATTGCCTCCAACAATCTGAGTCCTCGTTTAATCGACCTCAGAAGGATGGAAGACTGAGTCAACCCTGGGCCAGTCAGGATCGAACTGATGGCAATCAGCATAATTAGCCTGCAATACCGCATTCTAACTACTGCACCACTATGGTGCAGTGAGAAAGTAAAACATTCACATTGTGCCATGTCTAGAGTTTGCTTGAATCCTCTGAATGGACAGTGTGCTGTATTATTTGTATGTTTCCTAAACTCTAAGATCAGTGTTTGTCAACCTTGTCACCTTTAAGATGTTTGGTCTATAATTCCCCAGAATGCTGGCTGGAGAATTCTGGGAGTGGAAGTCCACATATCTTACTGAGGTTTATTTTATTTTATTTTATTTTATTTTAAATCGCATTTATATGCCGCCCCTCTCCAAAGACCCGGGGCGGCTCACAACAAAAAACTACAACAATTTTAAAATTAACACATTCATACCACACACAAACTCAATCAATTCACATGCACTGATGGCGGGACACTCTTAGGGCCGAGGGGCAGAGCGCAGCTCACATGTCCCAAGCCTGTCGGCATAGATGTGTCTTCAATCCTTTCCGGAAGGCTAGGAGGGAGGAAGCAGTACGAACCTCAGAGGGAAGCTGGTTCCAGAGGGCCTTCTCCGTTGCTGCCCCTGCCCTAGGTCCCGCCAGATGGCATTGTTTAACGGACGGGACTCGTAGGAAGCCAATCCTGTGCGCCCTAACCGGTCACTGGGATTCATGAGGCAGGAGACGGTCCCGCAAGGTTGAGAAACACTGTTCTAAACAGTTGGACCAGGATGGGCAGTCAAATAATTGAGCAGGCTATGCTACTTACCAGAAGAGGACCTAATTGAATTACAGCTGTATCCGTCACAAACTGTCCACCATCCATGCAAAAAATAACCTTGATATAACCTAAACCTTAGCAATAAAGGACTTGAAGTGGTCACCAGCAACAGGAGAAAGTTGATGGCAGACAGGATACCATGCAGCCTCCTTGGAAAGGTCAGGGGGAAAATCTTGTCAAAATTCTATGAGGAAAAAAATAAAACAAAACTCAACTTATCTTCAAAATAAGTCAGTCCATCTAAAGTTCATCAGTCACCTGACTATACAAGTGAAGCATTCCACATGATATTTTTCTTGGACCATTGAGTTTAAAACAAAATGGCATGGTCTCAACTTTTTTGACAGCAATCCTGCTGAGCAGGACAGATCGGCATTTCTCAACCTCAGCTGGATAAATCTCAGAGTTGAAGTCTATACAGCTTCAAGTTGCCAAAGTTGAGAAACTCTAGGATGGATTAAATCAAAGAGAGATCAGACTGAGTACTTTGCCCTCAGACAGAAAGCGAGTTTGCCCCATGCAGGTTAAACCAAGCAGCCTTTCTAATTAATAAGAATATTGCAGTAACAGTGGCGAATTTCTGTAGCTCGGGTGTAGGATGAGGGTGAAGAGCCATCCTCCAAGCTTGTGGGTTGGTTTCCCAACATTTCATTAGTAGGATAGGTAACATCTTCAGTGGAGTTTAGGGGATATCAGTGTCAGTGTTTTTCTGTTTGTGTGATCAGTAGGTCTTGTGATGGGTCAGGTGTGGTGGGTTAAGTGAGGGTCTTGCGATGGGTCAGGTGTGGGTCAAGTGAGGGTCTTGTGATGGGTCAGGTGTGGGTCAAGTGAGGGTGATGGGTCAGGTGTGGGTGGGTCAAGTGAGGGTCTTGTGATGGGTCAGGTGTGGTGGGTTAAGTGAGGGTCTTGTGATGGGTCAGGTGTGGGTCAAGTGAAGGTCTTGTGATGGGTCAGGTGTGGTGGGTCAAGTGAGGGTCTTGTGATGGGTCAGGTGTGGGTCAAGTGAGAGTCTTGTGATGGGTCAGGTGTGGTGGGTCAAGTGAGGGTCTTGTGATGGGTCAGGTGTGGGTGTGTCAAGTGAGGGTCTTATGAGGGGTCTTGTGATGGGTCAGGTGTGGTGGGTCAAGTGAGGGTCTTGTGATGGGTCAGGTGTGGGTGTGTCAAGTGAGGGTCTTATGAGGGGTCTTGTGATGGGTCAGGTGTGGTGGGTCAAGTGAGGGTCTTGTGATGGGTCAGGTGTGAGCCATTAGTAGAAGTCTTGTGATGGGTCTTGTGGGGAGGTTACATTAGGTTAGGGTCATTGGGAGGTGAAGTGCTGGTTGTGGAGGGCTTGCATGGGTGGGTTGAGGGACAGTGCTGTCCCTGGTTAGCTGTACGGTTGATTTGGATTCTGAAGGTTCACAGGCCGGTTGTAGGTCGGTGTGTCTGTTGATGGAATTGCTTGTGGTGTGCCAGGCTTTGATGAACTCATGAGCATGGCAGGTGGTGGTGTGGCCAATGACTTTTGTGTTGCTCCAATCGAACTGGTGTTGTTTGATGTGTGGATAGAGATTAAGGATTTGGGATCGTGGCGTTTGACTGCCAGCTGGTGTTCCTTGATATTCCTTGGTTTCTATTATCCCAGAATTGTAGTAATACAGTAGTTCTCAACCCGTGGACCCCCAGGGGGGGAGAGGTGCAATGTCATCACAGGGGGTCCATGTAGGCTTGATGCAATCTAGTACTTTAAATCTTGAGTTAATCTTGAGTGGTCCATGGCCACAAAAGGTATTTACAAGGGGTGTGTGGTGAAGAAAAGATTGAGAGCCACTGAGGTATTATATTTTGTAATGCTAGGAAAAGAGGGGCGGGAGTTGTAACATGGCTTCGTAGTTCTTATCTTTGAGCCCTGTTGCAATCATAAAATACAAGTGGTAAATAAAGTGGAAGAGACATCCATGGGGAGGTCAAAAAAGTCAAGATGGTGCACTTACTTATGCCATTGAAAGCCCACCAAATAAGAAGAGGGGCTTTTGACTGCTGCCACACTGCTGGCTCGTATTTAAGTGTTTATATTTATAACTTTATAAGTGTTTGTATTTATAACTTATTTGAATTAAGAGTTTAATGTTAAACTTTAATTTAAAAATAAATGTTTGAGCCAGATTTGTCTAGTGGTTAAAGTGCTAGCCTAGAAACTGGGAGACTGTGAGTCCTAGTCCTGCCTTAGACGTGAAAGCCAGCTGGGGACTTTGGGCCAGTACCTCTTTCTCAAACCAATGAGAAAATAGGAAAAGGAGAAGTATTGTGTGTCTTCACTGGCTTAAGTTATTTATAAACAATAATAAAGGGGGATAAAAATCAATCAAATGAATAAAGGCTGCAAATCACCCAGAATCTTGCGAGCGTTGTCTATGACAACAAATGAACAATTTCTTAAAATAATTTACATACTGCTGTTTTAACAACTGTAGTAATAACTCTTAAGCCTGTGAGAACATATGGGTTTCACTATCATCAGGACTGATGTTATTTGGAGATGCCACAATCTCATGCTGTGATGATATGAAAGGTGTTATTGAGATGTTCTACATTGGTTCTGGGGCTTCTCCTGACATAACTGCACCGTGTTGTGCATGCACAGATGCCCCTTCCATGGTCTTTGATCAAGGTTTCTGATAGTCCACTGCCTTGATACATCACTGGCAGAAAGAAAATCTAATGGCATTTCTGCTACTCAAAAACCTCTTACTCACAGCCATCTTTGCCAGGAAATTATCCTGCCTTCCAGCTTCAGACAATGCCTGATACGCATCTCCCTCTTCTTCTCAATCCAGCAGCGAGAATCATTGTGGTTTCCATGCCTTCCTTTGTGAGTCTCGGTGATGTCATAGATGCTATGCCTGTACGCAGGCCCGTGCAGTGGTTCTTCATGCTTGTACTTAGCAGTCTCCACCTCCAATCTCAAAGGAAGAAGTGAGCCAGCAAAATCTCACCTATTTTGGATGCAAGAGGCCTCTGGATCACTCTAAGGACAACAATACTGGGCTAGTCTATCAACAGTTTTTTTCATCAGCAGCTGTTGTTTCCTTGATGGATTTATGTGCCATCAAATTGGTGTTGACTCCTAGGGACTACATGTATATATGTTTTCCATGATGGTCAGTCCCAGCCTGCTCCTGCTCCCATCTCCACTGTAACTAAATCCATCAACGTTAATGCTGGTTCTCCACTTTTTTTCCTTCCACCTTTCCCAGCGTTCAGCTGAAATATTTTGTGTTTTTAATTGTATACTACTCAGGGCTGCTCTGTGATTTTCTGATTTTTCTGGCCATCCCCTGGCCTTACTTGCCACATAATGATAATGTCAATGCTGCTAACATCGGATGTTTTTGCTTTGACAACAGATGGAGATGCAGCCATTTTCTTGTTTTCACTTTTAGAGTTAGATGATGCTGAGGAGCGTGTGTGTGTGTGCATGAGAGTTCAGCTAGACCAGGGGTAGGCAACCTCGGCTCTTTTATGACTCATGGACTTCAACTCCCAGAATTCCTGAGTCAGCATAGCTGGGAGTTGAAGTCCATGAGTCATAAAAGAGCCGAGGTTGCCTACCCCTAAACTAGACATAATAACACTGAACCTAGCATCAGAATCAAGGTTGTTGAAATAACAGACGATAAGAATTGGTGGGCTGGAGAGCTGGAGGGAAAGCCCGTGCTTTAAACTAATTGGGGAATGTGATTTATGACTGTTAATTGGAGGAGGGAATTGTGCTTTGATACTATGCGCTCAGTTTTTGGCTTCAATTATGTTAGTGCCGATGTTATGCTTCTCAAATAAGGATTCTTTAAGGTAAACAATGCCTTGAAGTTCTTTAAAGAGTTTCATCTATCGGAACCATGACAGATAAATTCACTGCAGGAAATATACTAAATTGGATTAAAAAGAAACTCTCAGGAAGGTCTGGAAAACTCACTTAACAGTCTGGGAAATTCACAGACTGCTGAACAACATGAGAACGAAAACAGCTCTGAGGTAGCTAAAAAAAAAAAGTGACTGTGTGGCCTTACTTCTGATTGAGAGACATCCACTGAATGAGATGCATTTTTAATAGTACAATTTAAAGGCAGTGCACCAAATTTGTCCTCTGTTCTGGAAGAGGGTGTTTTGCACTCCAGGCAGAACCGTCACACTAAAATTAATGTATTTTATGAATGGCGTAGATAATCGAGTGGGTGGAACAGAACACTTTTGCTATGACTTTGACCATTCAAACGGGAGTGGTCCCATATCAAGAAAGGCTCCGAGAAGCTCTCTGGCATTCCAAATGCAGGACATCCCACTGATTCAATGACATCACCGGTTGGAATGCCAACATCCAGTCAGGCTCCAGAACTTAATCTGGGTTCATCAAGAAGAATGCCTGTATTTGTGAAGGTGGCTCTCAGGAATCATGCTTCAGACGTCTGTCTCTTCTGCTTTATGCCACCTTCAAACAAGCCAACAGGGTTCATGAGACCAACTATACCTGGAAGGGGGGGAATGGAAGAGAGGGATAGAGAATGAGAATCTGTGCAGCAGGTCTGGGCATCTACCAATAAAAAAATGATTTGGCAATCAATCAGCAAGGATTTCTGATTCTTAATTACCCAACCACTAGGCTTCTGAAAAACAAGCATTTTGGGATAAATCAAGAGTGGATTGGAGGATGGGTAGGTTAAAAGAATCTTGATTCTAGCACTGATCATGGCTACCTGGAATGAGCATGCATTCAGATAGATCAGGGGTGTCAAACTGCTGGCCCGCGGGCCGGATGCATCATAGCAAAACTGCGCCCACCCCATTGCCGGCAATGGCAAAAAAGTCACAATACGTTGCGACATGTCACGTGACGTGAGTTTGACACCCCTGAAATTGATGTTCCTTCTATTTGATTCTTCTATTGCTATATTGGACCTTATTTCGTATTTTCTGTTTGGATGTGCTCCTTGTAGGAGATGACCAGGCTGAGCCTGAGGGAGGGGTCAAATGTATCATCAGTCATGAGTCCTTGCATGCCCACAAGAGATCTAAGTTCAGCCCACCTCGAATTCCTTTCTGTTTCTTATCTCCCACTCATTTCCCTTGATCGTTAGTAGTTCAGATTCTTGTAGAGAACTTAAGCTTGCAACAAATCTTCATACTCATTTGAACTGCCTAAATCTCCTGATTTCCCTGGTGTTTGATACTCCTGACATGCACCTTCTATCTTAATCTACCTATGGATTTGTATTGGTTGATAATGGCAGTTTCTCCATTTTCCCTCCCCGGTTCTATCTACCTAATCCACAATGTAACCTTGTCATACATTCTAGAGCAGGGCTCTTCGAAGTTGGCAACCTTAGGACTTGTGGGCTTCAAGTCCTAGAATTCCCCAGTCAGCATGGGAGTTGAAGTCCACAAGTCTTAAATTTGCCAACTTTGGAGAGCCTTTTCTCTAGAGTAAAAATCATGTACCTTACAGGACAATTTTTTTTTTTACCAGAAACAGCTAATCCTATGAATTCTTCTCAAGAAGAATTGTTGAAGACCTCCTCTCCATGCAGGGCAAAAGGTATGAAGGTCTGGGAGGCATCCCTTTTGGGCACCTGAGAAGCAGGGAACTTCCACTTGGCTTACTTTTGGCACATTAGTCAAGACCATCTTATTCCACAGAGCCTTGGTTGTGCTTTTATTGTGATGTCCTTTTTCTCTTAATTTGTGATGGTCCAATTTCATTTTGACCATGGAGATATTACTAGATCCTGCCTTTAATCATTGGAAGGAGACAGTGGTGGGATTCAAATACATGAACAACCAGTTAGTTCTCTGTGTGGATGCTGCCTCCAGAAGTTCATTCTGGGCCTGGGCAACAAAAAATTAGCTACTGGTTCTGCAGAACTGATGCGAACTTGCTGAATCCCACCACTGGAAGTAGAGCAATCTAGAAATAATGTTATAAATAAATAAATACCTAACAAGAAGGCCAGAAGACAAGCGACACAACCTACATAAAAACCAAAGGATGGTGATAGATATATATCCTCTGTATTGATCTGAGCTCTAATCCTAAAGCAGACAATCATCAAAGCAAATAGCAGAAAGATGCCTAAAGACAAGAAAAAAGAGGCTTGGTCCACATGTGTTCATGCCCAACCATTTTAGCCCTTACTTCTGCTTGGCTGGGATTATACAATGTGATAAGCCTTGGTTAACAAAAACTAATAAGATCTTCACCTAACAGGAAATGCCCAAATAAAGGAATCACATGATTTAATGTGATGACCTGATTCACCCAGCATACAAATACAGTGGCTGGATTACCCAGGTTAAAGGCTGAGTCATAAAAGATCCAAGTATTTGGGAGGGAGGACAAATTTGGCCTGTTGTTCAAGCTTTGCCCCTCCATGAATCTCTCACCCTCAATCCATCAGTATCTTTGGTTTCCCTTTAATACTATCTTTCTGACTTCAACTACCAGCTATGAGGCCTGAACAACCAGATCCACATGTGCAGAGCTTGAGCTAACTACTTTATTATGTTCTGTCTATAATACAGGAATCTTTCCAGTCTGGTAGCCTATTGTTGAGAATAATTAGATAAGGCTTCAAGGAACTTGGGGAGAGAGTGGTCCTTGTCCTTTTGCAGTTGCACAGTGACTCCAGGCTAACCCCGCATATAATCCCTCCTCCCGCTAGTCTTGGTTTGCTTCCCAACACCAACAATGTCCTCCAATGCAACAGTTTTTTAAGCCACTGAAAGGGGGATTTCCCTAATGCTCCTTTTGAGGACCAAACCTGTCAACTAATTGAAACATCTACTGATGTAAGATTTTATTTCCTCATTTACTTTCCTGTCTCTTGCCCTCCTTTCCTTTCTTCAACCTGAGACCTGAATGGATAGTCATTTGAGATGTTTAATTGCATTTCCCCTGCCCCAAATACCTGCAAAGAAATTAGCCAGGGAAGAAATCAGGCTTTTAGAGAGTGCCGTATGAAAGAATCGGGTGAGGTTGTCCTGTGATAAAATCAGGGAAATTAAAGAGCTGATGAAGGCCAATAGTGAAAACCACTGGGCAGTTTGTAGCATTACTGGAGACACTGAAGAAGAAGAGGAAGAGATATTGCATGATAAGAAACCAAGGATTCTTGAGCCAAAATGGTATGGAAACAATGACAGTGCACATCACGTGTCATATATACTATCCCACCTCCCCATAGGCTTCCAAGGGTCTTACTACCATGTTTCAGCAACTAAATAAGCTCCAAATTCAATATTTAAGCTATGAGTTTTTCTTCAAAGTAAAAATAACTCTACTAAACTCAACTCCCTTAGGGTGATATGGCACCTGCAACATTTGACGACCTCTAGAACAGGGCTTTTCAACCAGTGGTATGGGTGCCACCTGTGGTACATTGGCACCTGGCAGGTGGTATGCAACCATCCTAGAAAAGTGGTAGCAGGGGAGGGGAATGATCTGAACCAGTGGCAGCACTGCACAAGCCTGAGCGAGAGATGGCTGGAGCTGCAGGGCTGTCAAGGTTCAGTGGAAGCGCCAGGATCAGCGCCAGGCTCCAGCTGGAGCTCGGCACTGATCCTGGCGCTTCTGCTGAGCCCAGAAGAAGCGCCGATCAACTGGAATGTTGCAGCATCTCCAGTCTCTTGTGATTTACATTCAGATGCTTGGCAACTGATTCATATTTATGACGGTCACAGTGTCCCAGGGTCATGTGAAGTCCCAAAACCTGCTGCAACGTCCCAGCAGATGGGGGGAATAAAAACCAAACACCCCCACCCCACCCCCGCTGCCAATCCTCAACAGAAATGCTCACAACAATGAAAACCTCGGACAGGAGGAAGAGTCCCGCCGGGTGGGCAGGCAGGTGTCTTGCTCAGCTGTGGCTTGGGAGGCACTTTTTTCAGTGCCATTGTAACTTCGAACAGTCACTAAGTGAACTGTTGTAAGACAAGGACTACCAGTACTTTATCACTTTTTTCCTTTTTTTTTTTGGTTATCAAGTTTTTGACCCCTTGCTAGGCGACAGGTGGTACTCGGATGTTGTCATATGCTAAAAGTGGTACAATGGGTGAAGAGGTTGAAAAGCCCTGCTCTAGAAACACTGCAGAGAAGAGCAATGAAGATGATAAGGATTATGAAAGCTAAACCATATGATGAACAACTGAGGGAACTAGGCATGCCTAGTCAAAGGGAGAGAAGGATTAGGGGAGAGATGGTAGCAGTCTTCCAATAGTTGAGGGGCTCTCACCAAGAAGGGGGGGGTCGACCTATTCTCCAAAGTATCTGAGGGCAGGACAAAACTAACAGTGGAAAATCATTAAAGAGAGTTCCAACCTAGAATTAAGGAGAAATGTCCTGACAGTGGACATCAATCACTGGAACAGCTAGCCTCCAGAAGTTGTGGGTGTTTTATCACCGGGGGGGGGTGTTTCAAGAAAAAACTAGACCACCATTTGTCTGAAATGGTATAGGGCAGGGGTGTCATACTCAATTACATTGAGGGCCGCATCAGCATTGCAGTTGCCCTCTGGGGGGGCGGGTGGGTGTGGCCAGGGTGGGTGCAGCCTACTGGGTGGGTGTGGATGGAATGGGTGTGGCCTACTGGGTGGGCGTGGCCAGCTCTACATCGTTCGCATCAAGGGTGCCTGTGGGGGCCTGGGCAGGAGTGGGACAGATCTGAGGGTCTCTGGCAGAAGGGGGTGGGACCGGGGCAAGCGCCAAGGCATGGTCCACTGGAGGAGCCTCACTGCCTGCTGAAACTCCTCCCCTGGAGCCCATCAAGCCGGATATGTGAAGTAGGCAAGGGCCATTTGCTGGCCACTTCCAGGCGATGGTGCATTTCTTCATTCCTCACAAAGGGTGACCCCTCCCCAGCATGCACCCAAGGGACAGGGCCGACGCGGCAGGGGCTGGTTCCTCGTTGTTGTTTCTGGACGGCCTTGTGGAGCTAAGACTGAATACGTTTCAGCATAGATGTCCACCACAAAATTGTACATTGGCTGCCGGCCAGCCTGGGCCAGGGCCAAGGCAGCGGGGACCGTTCCCTCACTGCTTCCAGGATGGCTTCGCGGGCCACATGAAACCACTTCATGGGCCACATTCGGCCCCCGGGCCTTCTGTTTGGCATGTCTGGTATAGGGCCTTCTGCTTGAACAGAGAGTTGGACTAGAAGACCTCCAAGGTCCCTCCCAACACTATTATTTTATGTTTTATGTTTCTCACCCTCTGGACTGTAATCCCTCCCTTCTGGGAATACAGGCTACATTCCATCTCAGTCAGACAGATTACTGAATTTAAGCAAAGTAGTTGCGCGTCTTACCATTTGGCAAAGACATTTTATGACAACCAGAGTTATCACATTTGAGCCACAGTCCCATAAAGATAAACTCATTCTTAAAATTATTCCAGAGCCAAAAGGGAGTTAAAATGACTATCAGGAAAATCATGAAGTTGAGGCAGCAGAACAGGTGGTAGACAATTCTGCTAGAAGTGGGGATCTACAGAAAAAGGAAAATCAAACATGAATCATCCTCATTATCAATGAGCATTTAAGCATTCAGAGAGTTGGCAGGACCTGTAAGAAAGAGCTGAATTTGTGAAATGAAGCTTTTGTGCTTTAGCCAGGCTAATCTTGTCAGGAACTCGTTCTCCTCCTTCTTCCTTTCCCTCCTCAACATGTATCTTAGCCTCCTTTCATTTGGACTATTGGTTAGAATGAAATATTGCAGGCTAACTCAACTCACTGTTAGGCGTTCGATCCTGACTGGCTCAAGGTTGACTCAGCCTTCCATCCTTCCGAGGTTGGTAAAATGAGGACCCAGATTGTTGAGGGCAATATGTTGATTCTGTAAACTGCTTATGGCACGCGTGCCAGAGGTGGCACTCAGAGCCCTCTCTGTGGGCATGTGTGCCATTGACCCAGCCCCACCTCCTCCCGCAGCCACTTCCTCACCAGCAGCCCCCAGGAGGAGAGTCACCCCCAGCACAGCCTGCGAGGAGCAGTGCAGCCAAGGACATGGCAGCTGGGCAGCGGGGACAAGACTCCTCCCTTGCGCCCCAGCGCATGCAGTTGATGCGGTGGGGCACAGGCGGAGGGCGTAGCTACCATGGTGCTGCTGGGCCGCTTGGGCGATCTGCAGTGGGCCGTGGAACCAGTGGGTGGCCCTGTGGGTGGGCAGGGTGGAGGTGGGGCAGGGGCGGGGTGGAGTGTGTGGGGCAGGGCGAGGGCGGTTTTTGGGCACTTGGTTTCTAAAAGGTTCGCCATCAGTGGCTTAGAGAGTGCATAAAGCACTATGAAGCGATATATAAGTCTAAGTGCTATTGCTATTACTAAATAGAAATAAACAGTAATAGTAATAATAACAGCCGTAGGCTATTGTGACTTAGAAAACCCATTTTACTTACCATTATGTCTTCTGGCATTATATCTGACTCTCAGCATCAAATAATAATTGTTATCACCCAGCCTCCTTTTTAACGCTTTGGTCAGCTAGGCAGTTACAGCCTTATGAGATTTCTATGCTTACCTTTGTGAGACTTGCAGTGACCTCACAGGTTCTATACAGACAAACAGACAGACACAGCATCACCACTACTACCATCTCTTCTTGCTTGGACCTAGAAGTCCCTGGTTCCAGTGCAAGCAAGGAAGCCAACTTTCATGCAGAGCTTGGCTCAAAAGACACTGGGGGACAGAAAACTGGAAACAGTTTCTCTAAATTTCTGCAGAAAGAGGAGAAATAGTCCACTGATTTCAGAAGGGTAGGGCTCCCCTTCCAATATCAATCAATCAGAGTAGAGCTGAAAAGGGCTTTGGAGGTCTTCTAGACCAAACCCTTGACCAAGCAGGAGACCCTATACCCTTTTAGACAGGTGGCTGTCCAATCTCTTCTTAAAGACCTCCAGTGATGGAGCACCCACAACTTCTGAAGGCAAGCTGTTCCACTGGTTAATTGTTCTCACTGTTAAGACAGTGTATTGTTTTCAATTATTGTCATTGTTAGGAGAATGTAACAATAGTAGATTCGCTGCTAAAAAAAAGCCTCCTTGGAGAAGTCTGATTTAATGGTCATCTAAGACATGGCTTTTCAACCTTTTCACCCATTGTACCACCTTTAGGAGATGGCAACATCCGACTACCATTAGTCGCCTAGCAAGGTGTCAAAAACTTGATGACCAAAAAATGGAGGGGAAAAGTGATAAAGTACAGGTAATCCTCGATTTACAACAGTTCCCTTAGTGACTGTTCAAAGTTACAATGGCACTGAAAAAAGTGCCCCCCAAGCCACAGCCGAGCAAGACACCTGCCTGCCCACCCGGCAGTGCTCTTCCTCCTGTCCGAGGTTTTCTTTTTTTTTTTTTTTAATTATTTTTTTATTGGATTTTTTAATAATTTTAACAGAGAAAAAAAACTAGTCATATCAAATCATAATATAAAAGTAAACAATCATCCATACACAAAATATAAATACATTTCAATACATCTAATACTAATAACTCAACTGAGAATAATCATCCCAAACAATTAACATCACTGCTCGGCACCCCCACCACCACATCCCACCAACCCTATCCTTCCCCCTACCTTCACTCCTCCTTCCTTTTTCCCCATCAGATGTGGAGCCCAGAGGACACCCGAGCAACCCCTTAATAACAGTAACAGTAATTATTTATTCTTCCTCCAACCCCAATTGCAGTTGAGAAAACATCATGTATAAGATTATCAAGCCTCCCTAACCCCCCCCCTGACTTCCCAGAGTGAATACAAGGTATAACAAAAGAAAACCCCACTACATCAAACAAAATAATTATATAATCTTAACAAGAATTTTAGACTATATAAAAAAAAAGAAAGAGTAATAATAAGAAGAGGATTTATTTGACAAAAAACAGACATTGATTCAGTTCAAGATGCGAATTACTTATGGAGGTGAAGAAGTAAAGAAGAGAGATTTATTATTAACGAGGGAGGCCTCGTTACGGAGGTCTACTTGGCTGAAAAAAAAACCTAGAGTTCGACTGAAATGAAATTTAAAATTGTATGCAAGGGTTTATGGGTAATTTAATACTATGGACTGAATTAAGGACTAAGATTATGAGTAAGATGTAAGAGAAGATGATTAATGGAAGATATAACTAAATTGATGAAGAACGTATTTGTTTGGAAATGATCTAGGTTTGATATTGAATTGATTGATTGAAGGGATAGATAAGCATTATGTGATTTGTTAAAGTTTTAGGAATGTAAATTAGAAATGGAATAAACTGATTGTCAGATGAGAAAGCCCAGAAGTCAATTGAAGAGATGAAATTTAATAAATGTAAGGTATTAAGGTTAATCTAAGATCATGGGGTGAATTTAAGACTAATTTTACAAGTAAGATGTAAGAAAGGATGTTTAATGGAAAAAGATTAAGATTATAAGTAAGTTGTAAGATAGGATGTTTAAATGATATATTAAGATATATTAAGATATATTATTACAAATTAAATGTATTAGATTTGACTTAGATTGGTGGTTTAGATGTAAATGATAAATACTATTCTTAACAAGATGAGCTGATTGTTTAAAGGAATTAAGGTTAATTTAAGATTATGGATTGAATTAAAGATAAATATTATAAGTAAGGTTTAGGAGAGGATGTTTAAATGAAGATATATATTAAGATATATTATGGTAAATTGAATTGAATAAGAATATAATTATTATTACTCTGTCCGAGGTTTTCATTGTTGTGAGCATTTCTGTTGAGGATTGGCAGTGGGGATGGGGTGGGGGTGTTTAGTTTTTATTCCCCCCATCTGCTGGGTGGTTGCAGCAGGTTTTGGTCACTTCACATGATCCTGGGACACTATGACCGTCATAAATATGAATCAGTTGCCAAGCATCTGAATGTAAATCACAAGAACCTGGAGATGCTGCAACATTCCAGCTGATCGGCGCTTCTTCTGGGCTCAGCAGAAGCACCAGGATCAGTGCCGAGCTCCAGCTGGAGCCCGGCGCTGATCCTGGTGCTTCCACTGAGCCTTGACAGCCCTGCAGCTCCAGCCATCTCTCGCTCAGGCTTGTGCAGTGCTGCCACTGGTTCAGATCATTCCCCTCCCCCACTACCACTTTTCTAGGATGGTCGCGTACCACCTGCCAGGTGCCAATGTACCACAGGTGGCACCCATACCACTGGTTGAAAAGCCCTGATCTAAGAAGCCAGGGAAGAAAGGGATTGAAAGACAAATGTTTCCACCGTGAGAAACAGATGCCACTCCTTGGGCACCTTGTCACGAGAAAAAAATGCATAATCCCCACCTTCCAGTCATGAGAATTTTTCTGAAAGTGTCTTCTCCATTGAAAATAAGTCTGTAACAAATTATTTTATTTAATTGAATGGGCTGCTACAGAAAATTTCACGAGTTATGTACTAAATATAAACTAGAATCCGTAGCACAAGATTGGAAAAAGATCCAGCCTAAATTGATGTCGATTTGTAGATCTAACAAATATATTTAGGGGCTCTCAATTCTGTTTTATGGCAGATTGTGAGTATAAATGCAATACAGTACAAGTAAGTTGGGCCCCCTTGAAGTAAGTACATCTGTGAAAAGAAATACCAAACTTGGCCATTTCATTCTGCAATATATTGACTTCTAAAACAATCAGCAAACAGCAGTTACAGTAAATTTATTCACAGCTAGACTGATGCAAATTCCAGTTGAATGTTAGGAAAACCAACCTAACATAAGCAATTGAATCAATGGCTTTTAGGAATGGATGTCTTTTGATTGTTGGTTGTGTGCCAACAAAGACTGGACACCATCTATCAGGGATGATTTAATTTGGATTCCTGCATTGGCTAGAACAGCAGTAGGCAACCTTGGCTCTTTTATGACTTGTGGACTTCAACTCCCAGAATTCCTGAGCCAGCCATGCTGTTATTATTATTATTATGGATCATCATACAGTCAGCCAGATGTTCAGACTGGATTTGACATTTTGCCTACCTATTGAGTCCTTACCAAGGACCTGGGATAGGCAGATGTGGATGTTTGATGTTATTACAGATATCATCGCAGGATGGAAGCAGTTCCTAATAAGGCCATCTTTTGCAATTGACTAATGGCAAATTTGTCAATGCCAATGGTGTTCAAGTGGTGGTGCTCCAGTTTTTGGGGATTGCACCTAAGGCGCCTATTACAATTGGTACCACCCTTGCTTGCCTTTGCCACAGTCTTTCTATTTCTATTTGTAGGTCTTTATATTTTGTGATCTTCTCCAGTTCTTTCTCGTCTATTCGGCTGTCTCCAGGCGCCGCCACATCCACTATCCAGACTTTTTTGTCTTTCTTATCAATTATTATTATTATTATTATTATTATTATTATTGTTGTTGTTGTTGTTGTTGTTGTTGTTGTTGTTGTTGTTGTTGTTAGTGCACCCTTTTCCAAACTTTTGATCTGGCAAGTTAATAGCCACCAAGTCAAACTTGATTCCTGGTGATTTCACAGGTACTGTAAATATCCTCTGTCTTGTCCTGCCTTCAACAAACGTATGTCCTCTTCGAAGGACGTGTCAATAATCCCCAACCACCCACCTTATCTGATTCCATTCACCTTCTCCCCCTTCTTCAAACTCGCCAAGTATAATTGGCTTTCCTGTCCACCATTCATTTGCACCACAAGCCCAACTTATGTGTTGCAAGTCATTATCTCAAGGGAGAAATCAGCCATTATTTCTTGCAGGACTGAGTGGTTCTCCTTACAATCCATACAAGGTACCATTATTCATCACAAGCCTTGCTCTCCTTCTTCTTGCTTTTTCTCAAAAGGAAAGGATTAAATAATGTGAACTTAAGCATCCGTAGGGCTGAGCACGCATTTTGTTTGATCTTGTTTTGTTTTTTTAAAGAAATGTGAAGATCAGTGGATACCAAACCACTCCTGATTACAGAAACCAAAGTTTGAAGATGCAAAAACATGCTGAGTGGGCTTAAATGGAAAGGAACTTTCCTTCATCTCCATTAAATTCAAATGGGGCTTGTTTGGCCTTGGCAAAGCATCCTGTGGGTTCTCCATGATCGTTCATGGCTTCAGAATGCAGACCCACCCTGCCGTTGTGGCTTATTTAAAAAAAAAGTGCTTAAAATTATTCAGAGTTTTCCGTCGCCTATAAATAAAGTAGTCACTTGCACCTTCAGATCCAGTTGTCAAGGATCTGAAGTTTTGTCAAGAACCAAACACTTATTTTTAATAACGCACCAAAGAAACTAGGGTGGCAAAGAAATTGGTGGGGAAAATGAGGAGGGGTCTGCATTTTGGAATGCTGAACCACTATTTATGGAATTGTTCAATTCCGAGGTATTGATAGCTGAATGCTTGTCCTTCCTTTTACCCTATCCATGCTCAATATTCTTCTGGAGGACTCTCTGTTTAAACGTTTCAGCACGAGACTTTTATATCTCAGTAGACTGAGTGTGCCTAAGCAGGTAGAGAGGGTGAATAAGAAGAAAACATGGTCAGGCATACATAAGACTTATACAGGATTAAAATCCTAATTTGTGAGATTGTAGTGCAATTAGATTGTGGGTGGGTGGGGGAGGGAGTTGTGTGCCTGCATGCATATTTAAGTCATTGCAATTGTTCCACTTAGATTGTGACTCTGACGTGACCCTGACATCCAGTCAAGTAACTCCTAAATAATGTATGGATGGGTTGTGTTTTAAAAGTCGTAAGAGCCAAGCCAGTCATTGGCTAAGGAGAATCCTGCTATGTCAGACTGAAGAATGATAGAATCCTGTATTTTGTAATGAAATCCCCAGGTATTTCCAGAAAACTGCATTTTGCTCACGAGTCTGGAAGATAAGATGCAGCTTTCACAACTAGAGGTTTTCCCACACTGTTGATTCCTGTGTCTAAATAGGTGACAATGAAGCCAGGTTACTAAGTCCTTTTATTATTGTTATTTCAACATCTTTATTGACTTTGGCCCCAATAATAACATCTATCTGAATTGTGGTTAATTACACCCTCCAATTGGTTGAGTTTCTCCTGCTTCTCTTCCTCTCATGCCAGCAAAAGGAGTCTTCCCTTTAGTGGGCATGTTTTTTGTATAAAGAATAAAATATATTTGGATATAAAGCTTCTCACAGTTCCCGTGTGATGCACTTACCTAACACAAAACAATGTACACAAATGACGCAATTTCCAATGAAACCCCACCAAAGTCTGATATGGCCCTTGAGTTCATCAAGCACAGTCCTAAGCCGGAAATGTACAATCAATAGCAGACTCATCAGGAAGATTCCTAAAGGGAAGGAGGGGGTTAAGGCTCCATATAACCATCGATCTTCAAAAGGGTTTTCCATAATATTGCAAAATAAATTTTTAGGAATAATGGCTTGTCCAGATTGGATTCACAAGTTGGGCTAGCACAGAGTTTCTCAACCTTGGCAACTTCAAAATGGAAGAACGTCAACCCCCTAGAATTCCCCGGCCAGCCATGAATTAATATGGATTTTTTTTAGACGTTATATCTTTTGTTTTCACATTGCACATTTGTCATTTATATTATCCGATTGTTATGCACTGCCCAGAGATGCCATTGGCGAGATTGGCAGCTATATAAATTTGATTAATAAATAAACACTTTGGGAGCCGTAGGGTTTGTGATTTCTAGATCTTCCTCAGATGATCACCTCAGGGAATAGCACTTTGGCTTACACTGTACCTGCAAAGAAGTTAGATGCTGAGGAGATCATGTCTTCCGTTATGTTTGTGTCCACGAGGCGAGATATAAAATCTTGTGATGAGATAAAGGCGAGTAAGGTGAAGATGAAGGCCAAAATCACAAAAAAACGGATGGTATCCAGATAGGCTAGAGGAATTTGTTTTTCCAAGAGGAAGAAGAAGAGTAATTTAATGTGAACCATAGCAAATTAGGGAAGAAGGGAGAGTTAAGACCAACAGAGTCCCTTAGTAGAATATCACCTCTCTGAATGGTGCCCAGGCCTGACTAAAAAGGAGAAAAAAAATCAAGATGGCACCTTTGACCACACAGTTACAGCTGCCATCTTGACTTTTTGGGCCTGCCATCCCTGGTAAATTCCTTGTCTTGAATCTTCTTTGTTAATTAGATTAATTCACTAAACATCAGCACCTAGATTTGAACCTGGGACTTAGAGTGTGCAGTGTAAACTCTTGGTACCACTAAGCTGAGACTGCCTACATTTGAAAACTGAAATGCCTGATTAATCCATTTCAGTCTTCTCCAATCTGCTAAATTTACCAAAAACTTTACCTATGATCATCCCAGCTGAAGAATTTTGAAATTGATTTTTTTTTCAATGCCACGTTTTGCTTTAAAATCTCCTAGTAAAATATGTCAGCCAACCTGACCCCCCCCCCACCATCATCAGTGTTGGACTAAAACCCAGTATTACAATTCTTCAATTCTCATTAACCTCTGATAACCTGCCTATCTAGCATGTGGCAGACTATAGCAGGGGTCTTCAAATCTGGCAACTTTTAAGACTTGTTGTCTTCAAGTCCCAGAATTTCTCAGCTAGAATTTTAGGAGTTGAAGTCCACAAGTTTTAAAATTGCCAAGTTTGGTGTTCCCCGGGGCTATAGGATGCCAGAGTATTATAAACAAACAAGCTATCCAATGGTGGGATTCAGCTGGTTCACACCAGTTTGGCAGAACCGGTAGCTAATTTTCTGTTGCCCAGGCCTACAACCAGGGCTTTTTTTTATCATAGAACGCCCAGTTCCGCCACCTTTTTTGGATGGAACTTTGTAGGGTAGGCAAGGCAGGTTTTATGATGTGTGTGAGTTCTGGCACCTTTCTTTCTTTTTTTCCCACAAAAGAAGCGCTGCCTACAACAGACTTCCGGAAGCTGCATCCATGCAGAGAACCGGTTGTTCACATATTTAAATCCCACCACTGAACCTATTGTAATCAAAACAGAAGGTTCAATACTTTGTATATCTCCCTGTGAGGATAGTTTTGGTAAAACTAAATAACAGTAAGATTGCCCTCGGCTTACAACCATTCATTTAGTGGATTGTTCAAAGATACAATAGAACTGAAAAAAGTGATTTAAGGATCTAAGTTCTTGCACTTATTTTCAAGACTGATTCACCTTTTCACCTAGATTTTCTCTTTTGACCATATCTTGACAATGGAATGCAAGCATGGGAGGGATGACTTCTAGGCAACCCAAGAGCCCAAGGCCAGCTCTCAATGGAGAAGTGGACTGTTCCCATAACAGGGAGCTCCTTAAAGGTGAGGAGCCTAACCTCATATCATTGTGAAATGAGGCTATGCATGGATGTGTGTGCTTGAGTACAAAAAGTGGGAGGATGGTTCCTACAGATACTGTAAATACAAATACAATTTTAATAAAGCATGTAAAATACCAAATGTGCTGTCAGACTTTATGTAGATGCTGAAAAGCTAGTATTGGTGGCTAGGACTTTTGTGTTTCAGAAAAAAAAAAGAAAATGATTTAATATTTTTGCACTGTATTAAATAAACCATTGGCCAGATTAAAAAAAAAAGAAGAAATATTACTATTGGACAATGTGAACGCCCAGTGGGTGGAGTAAGGGAGTCTATTGATTAACTAAGCAAGTTTTCAAGTGGAAAAACCAGAGCTGGTTTTGCTTTCTTCTGTGCCAATGTGAATTTTCAGTAAAGTATCATACTCTTGGTAAAATACATCCCAGGAGTTTCTTTTTCTGGAAATGACTACTGGAGAGTTGATACTTACGACCATTGAGCAGTACCCCCATGGTCACATAATCAAAGTTTGGGTGCTTGGCAACCATCATGTATCTATGAGGGTCATAGGATCCTGGGATCATGTGACCACCGTTTGTCACCTTCCCAGTTGACTTCCAACAAGCAAAGTCAATGGGGGAAGGCCAAATTTGCTTAGCAAGCACATCGTTCACTTAACAGTTGTGGAGATACATTTCACAGCCACAGCAAAAAAGGTGGTAAAATCAAGTGCAACTCACTTAACAATCACCTTACTTAGCGACGGAAATTCTGTTCCCAATGGTGGTTGTAAGTTGAGGAGAATTAAAGAGGCAGTCCTCGACTTACGAACACAATTGAGCCCAAAATTGATGTTGCTAAGTGAGACATTTGTTAAAGAGAGTTTTGCCCTATTGTACGACCTTTCTCGCCACATTTGTCAAGTAAATTAATTTAATTTAATTTAATTGTTTACACTTATATGCCGCTCCTCTCTGAGGACTCGGAGCGGCTTACAACATATACAAACAATATTCATATCAAATCCAAATTAAAAAAACATTAAAGATAAAAACCAACACTCATTCATCATTCACACAACAGTCACAATCATCTCCAGGCCTGCCGGCAAAGATAGGTCTTAAGATCCTTTCGGAAGGCCGGGAGAGTGGGAGAAACGCGGACTTCAGGGGGCAGTTGGTTCCAGAGGGTGGGCGCCACAACAGAAAAGGCCCTCCCCCTAGGACCCGCCAGACGACATTGTTTCACTGATGGTACCCGGAGGAGGCCGACCCTGTGTGCTCTCACTGGTCGAAGGGAAGTATGTGGCAGAAGATGGTCCCATAAGTATTTTGGTCCCATGCCATGAAGGGCTTTATAGGTAATAACCAACACTTTGAATTGTGCTCGGAGACCGATAGGCAACCAATGCAGCATGTGGAGAGTTGGTGAAATGTGGGCACAATGTGGAAGGCCCACAATTGCTCGCGCAGCTGCATTTTGCACTAATTGTAGTCTCCGAACACTTTTCAAGGGTAGCCCCATGTAGAGAGCATTGCAGTAGTTGATCCTTGAGGTGACAAGGGCATGTGTGACTGTGAGTAGAGACTCCCGATCCAAATAAGGGCGCAACTGGTGCACCAGGCGAACCTGGGCAAATGCCCCCCTCGCCATAGCCGACAAATGATGTTCCAGTGTCAGCTGTGGATCGAGAAGGACTCCCAAGTTGCGCACCTTCTCCGAGGGGTTAATAAAATTACCCCCCAGGGTAATGGAAGGACAGGTTGAAATGTCCTTGGGAGGCATCACCCACCACAGAATCACTGAAGTTATTAAATCAGCAACTTGGCTGTTATGCAAATCTGGTTTCCCCATTGACTTTGCTTGGCGGAAGGTCCCAAAAGGGGACCACATGATCTTGGAACACTGCAATGCTCATAAATATGTGTCATTTGTCAAGCATCCAAATATAAATCATGTGACCGTGGGGATGCTGAAAAGGTCATAAGTGTGAAAAACATTTTTCTGTGCCATTGCAACTTCAAACAATCACTAAATGCACAGTTGTAAATCAAGGACTACCTGTATGTTTAGTGCAACTTTAGATGGGAAAGTAGTCCAGCAGACGGGCAGAACACCGCTACCTTACTTACCTTCCTCAGGGAGAGAAAGGTCTTTACAGCTTAGCTCGTCACATATACTCCATATCCCAATAAATGTATAGTCTTTCATGGAATTTTGCCGAAGCCATATGGGAGTTGCCATGATAATCATAAGAAGCATGAAGTTGATGCAGCACAACAGGCAATAAATGTTTTGGTAGTAAGGTGACCACCAGATCTTGGAGTAAACCTGTAGAAATAATCTAGACTTTCAGGCATCGTCATCATCAAAGTGATCTTATTGGACATTACAGACAGATCCTTCAGCTGATTTGACAACAACCTCCCCTTCTCTACTAGGGGAAGAGGATAGGAACACTCTTGGTCACAGCTGGTGAGTAAAAGTAGGGTACCCTAGTTGCTAGTTAAATATATTTCTTAGTAACCCAGAATTGCTAAAGAGGGAGGGAAGGGCGAGTTTCATTCATATATGTAATGAGCTGTGAGATAACCTTGGGAGACAGAAGAACCACCAAGTAGGCAACGTTCTGATAAATGAAGTTGAGTTCAAAGGAAGGAAGAAGGTGGAGGACGGATCTTGGATGGGGCCATCCTTAGTTCTCTGGAAAGTAAAAGCAGAGAGGAGACATGGGCTTTCAGACTTGCAAGGTAGGTAGGGCTAGTAAACTTTCCCATAAGTGTTTTTAAAATTAGGTCTAGCCCCCTGCGATGTGAGATCCAAGATATCTTGGGGCTGAGGGACTGTTAGGGTGCCAACCTCTGTTTCAGATCCAGTTTGCCATTTCCTTTGTTGGACTTACTATGCCAGACCAGACGCCAGTGAAAATATTAACTGGAGTGTCACGTTTCTGATACGGCTGTCCCTTTGGAGGCATCTCAGATCAAGCTAGTTTGGAGAAGCAAAGCAATCCCTCCGCCCACCTCCCAGAAACTGAGCTCGAAACTCAAAAAAAACAAAACCATGGACAACCCTTCTTCTCCATATCTATTGGCTGGCTTGCTTTCATGTCACAGTCTAATCCAAAACATCACAATTGTTCCATGGCACAGGCTCCAACTGCCAGAGAATCTTCTTTCCTGCAGGAACGAAGACGCAGGCATCTTTCTGATGGTCAACCCCAACCCATGTTTTTCAGGATTTCCTACCAAAGAAGCTGATAGCCAGGGGTACTTCGCTCTCTGACTCTTTTTGGTTCTATTCTCTAGAGATGGGATGCAAAGTCCTTTCCATAAAAGATCTCCAGGATGTTCATATAACGCCATCTTGTTTCTTTTTGTTTTGTTTTTAGGAAAGAACAGGTATTTTGGAAGAAAGGTGTCATTTCTATCCTTCTCTAAACAGAACTACGCTTGTGATTCTACCACCTTAATAATGGTATTACTACATAATTAATTTGATTCTGACTCAGAATAAGGTATCATCTAAATGTGCAATGGTTTGTTGATATGCTTATCTCCATAATAAATTTTATTACTCTAGGCTTTTTCTGTACTTTGCTCTTTCGAGGGAGGATTAATTTTTTCCCCCTAATGTTTTCATGCATTGCTGAAGATCTTCATTTTCAGAATGGATTATGATTTATTGTATTAATTTCCAGATGCTTTTTTGTTTTAGTTATTCATTTTATTTATTTGTATCCTCCCTTTATTGTTTTTACAAATAACTCCAGGCAGCAAACGTATCCAACACATTTGCCTCCTGCTATTTTCCCCACAACAGATGGATTGGGCCAGGAGAGAGTGATTGGCCCAAGTTACCCAGCCAGTTTTCATGCCTAAGGCAGGACTAGAACTCCCCGTCTCCTGGTGATTGGCCCAAAGTCACCCAGCCAGCTTTCGTGGCTAAGGCGGGATTAGAACTCACAGTGTACTGGTGATTGGCCCAAAGTCACCTAGCTGGCTTCCAAGGCTGAGGCAGGATTAGAACTCACAGTGTACTGGTGATTGGCCCAAAGTCACCCAGCCAGCTTTTGTGGCTAAGGCGGGACTAGAACTCTCAGTCTCCTGGTGATTGGCCCAAAGTCACCCAGCCGGCTTTTGTGGCTAAGGTGTGACTAGAACTCATAGTCTCCTGGTGATTGGCCCAAAGTCACCTAGCTGGGTTCTGAGGTTAAGGCAGTACTAGAACTCCCCGTCTCCTGGTGACTGATCCAAAGTCACCCAGCCGGCTTTCATGCCTAAGGCAGGACTAGAACTCACAGTCTCCTGGTGATTGGCCCAAAGTCACCTAGCTGGCTTCTGAGGCTAAGGCAGGACTAGAACTCCCCGTCTCCTGGTGACTGGTCCAAAGTCACCCAGCCGCCTTTCATGGCTAAGGCGGGACTAGAACTCACAGTCTCCTGGTGATTGACCCAAAGTCACCTAGCTGGCTTCTGAGGCTAAGGCAGGACTAGAAGTCACAGTCTCCCAGTTTTTAGCCTGGTGCCTGAACCAGTAGACCAGTGGTTCTCAACCTGTGAGTCATGACCCCATTTGGGGGTCGCCAAACACCGCAGTCCGCCATTTTTAATTTTTTTTTGGTCGGCCATTTTTTTTCCGGCCATTTTTTTCCCCTTTGCGATGCGGGCCGTCACGCCGCGCATGCGCGATGCGGGCCGGGGTCAAGCCACGGAAAAGGTTGAGAACCGCTGCAGTAGACCGAACTGGCTTTTTAAAAATTTCAGTAACCCTGGCTTTTAATTCCACATGAATCAACGCCAACTGTTAATATCCTCATTCTGATTTCTTACATGAATTAAAACATTTTAAGATATTGAAGGATGTTTTTGACACATTGCAATTGAAACCTAACCATAAGTTCTCCAGCTGTCTCTTCTAATCAAGCATTTTGTTTTCCAGAGCTCAAGGATACATTTTCAAGAAGAAGGTAAGTGATAAAGATTTTTAATAGGTTTTACTCAATTTGGTCCAAAGCAAAATAGACGAAGGACATCAACAGACCCTGAACTAGAGATGCATCTCCTCCTTTTGACTCCCATGTGGTTCCTGAAGGCTTACGATGACCTCCAACAGTAAAACAGAAACAATGGAAATTTGAGTTCAAAGTAGGTTTTTATTGCATCTCAGTTTAAGGGTTTGGGGGTGTTTTTTTTGTTTTTGTCTGTGGGTTGTTTTTTTTCCTTAAAAGAGGGGATAGTGCAGAGGTAGGCAACCTTGGCTCTTTTATGACTCGTGGCCTTCAACTCCCAGAATTTCTGAGCCAGCCATGCTGAGGGGAAAGGGAGAGGTTTCCAAGCTGAGCCAAGCTGGCTCAGGAATTCTGGGAGTTGAAGGCCACGAGTCATAAAAGAGCCAAGGTTGCTTACCCCTGGGATAGTGGATTGATGAGACTTTTGTTCCATTTGAACACACTCTTGTACTGCAGTGAGTCTTGGACTCTTCACGTATGGCAGAGAGAAAGCTGAACACTTTTCATATGCGCTGTCTCCGATGTATTCTCAGCATCACCTGGCATGACAAAGTCCCAAATAGCGCAGTCCTGGAATGTCCTGGAATCTCTAGCATGTATACACTACTGAAACAGCGATGTCTGCGCTGGCTTGGGCATGTCGTGAGAATGGCTGATAGTCGGATCCCAAAAGATCTCCTGTATGGAGAACTAGTGCAGGGAAGGCGCCCCAGAGGGAGACCTGAGCTGCGATATAAGGATATCTGCAAGAGGGACCTAAAGCAGGACTTTGCAACCTTTTCACCCATTGTACCACTTTTAGGATATGGCAATATCCGAGTACCACCAGTCGCCTAGCAAGGTGTCAAAAATGTGATGACCAAAAAAAAAAAAAAAGGAAAAAAGTGATGAAGTACAAGTAGTCCTCAACTTACAACAGTTCACTTAGTGACTGTTCAAAGTTACAATGGCACTGAAAAAAGTGCCCCCCAAGCCACAGCTGAGCAAGACACCTGCCTGCCCACCCAGCGGGACTCTTCCTTCTGTTTGAGGTTTTCATTGTTGTGAGCATTTCTGTTGAGGATTGGCAGTGGGGGTGGGGTGGAGGGTGTTTGGTTTTTTATTCCCCCCATCTGCTGGGTGGTTGCAGCAGGTTTTGGTCACTTCACATGACCCTGAGACACTGTGACCATCATAAATATGAATCAGTTGCCAAGCATCTGAATGTAAATCACAAGACCCTGGAGATGCTGCAACATTCCAGCTGATTGGTGCTTCTTCAGAGCTCAGCAGAAGCATCAGGATCAGCGCAGGGCTCCAGCTGGAGCCTGGCGCTCATCGTGATGCTTCCACTGAGCCCTGACAGCCCTGAAGAAGCACCGATCAGCTGGAAAGAGGCACTGGTCCTGGTGCTTCCGCTGAGCCCTGACAGCCCTGCAGCTCCAGCCATCTCTCGCTCAGGCTTGTGCGGTGCTGCCACCAGTTCTGCTCATTTCCCTGCCCCACTACCATTTTTCTAGGATGGCCATGTACCACCTGCCAGGTGCCAATGTACCACAGGTGGTACCCATACCACTGGTTAAAAATCCCTGACTAAAGGCCATGGGAATGGACATTAACAGCTGGGAATCCTTGACTTCTTATAGTTCAGACTGGAGGCTAAAGACGCAGCATGGCCTTCTCCAATTTGAAGAGACACTTGTGTGGCAGGCTGAGGCAAAGAGGCAGTCCCGGAACCAGTGAAATCTGAGGGCTGGACAGGGGACAGATTGTATCTGCCCTCAGTGTGGAAGGGACTGCCTTTCTCAAATTGGCCTTTTCAGCCACACCAGATGCTACCTCTTTCCAGAGCACGACACCATAGTCTCTTAAGACTGAAGGATGCCAATGATGTTCCATTTATTGCCCAAAGTTTCACTGGGTAGAAAGGCAGCCATAGAAGCATACATTTCACATTTTCTTTCAAAGGAAAAAAAAGTAGGATGTTTTCACTGGTGGATATGGGGGTTTCCCCATGTTGAGTTACAATGTGCCCCCAAGTTAAATGCCTATCCTTCCTAAAGCATGCCTCTCTCTGGCCTCATGCCCTCTCCGTGGCTTCCAACAGGAGAGAAATCTCTCCTTTGCCTGGAAAAAACATTCCCTCTTTCTCTTTGGGCTTACCCATAACGTTGTGGCAGAGAATTTTAAGATGCCAACAGGGGTTCTAGTCTTTATATCCCACTTTGGGATGGCTCACATTGGAAGGAGACCAAGGGAAGATCTCACACTTTGGCCTGGCTGCTGTTCAAACAACTGGAATGATTTGGGGGAAAGAAGAAAAAAATATTGATGGTCTGTTCTAGGGACCGTCTTCTGCCTCATGAATCCCAGTGACTGGTTAGGGCACATAGGGTTGGCCTCCTACGAGTCCCATCTATTAGGCAATGTCATCTGGCGGCTCCTAGGGCAAGGGCCTTCTCCGTCGCTGCCCCAGCCCTCTGGAACCAGCTTCCCACAGAGGTTCGCACTGCTCCCTCCCTCCTAGCTTTCCGGAAATTATTGAAGACTTATTTATGCCGACAGGCTTGGGGCGTATGAACTATGCTCTGCCCCCGGGCCTAGGAATGTGCCTCCATCATGGATTGTGTGTTTGATTGTGATTGTATGTTGTATGAATGTGTTTTGGATTGAATGAATGTGTTTTGGATCGGATGGTTGATTATTATTGTTAAATTCCTCATATGTAATTGTATTGTTGTTGTAAGCCGCCCTGGGTCCCAGGAGAAGGGCGGCATAGAAATTTAAATAAAGTAAAGTAAAGTAAAGTACAAGTCAGCTTTTCGGGCTGTGTTCTTAGAGATGGGAGCCAACTCAAAAAAAAAAGAGAGAGAGAGAAGGAGGAGGAGGAGGGATACAAATGTCCTGATGAAATAAACAAGTATTTCCTCCCCATCCCTCACCTCCTGTCCCCCCAAGGCATTCCACACAGTGAAGGCTCAGTCTTATTGTTCCGGTATCAGTTTTTCAGCAGGATCTTTTGCTGCGTGGGCTTGATCTTTTTGTTTACCACATTACTCTCTCCATTCTGGCTTACAATCATCCAGCCTGACTTTCCCATCAACGTGGGTCTCTGGAACATTTGCAAGAACCACACCTGCAGGAAACTTGGTGGGAACACAAGTAAGGATTACTCCCCTCTTCCTTCTCCTTGCCTTTTCACTGGGGACTTCGGTTTAGAGCAGCGGTTCTCAACCTTTTTCAGGGTGCGACCCTGACCTGCACCACGCGTGCGTGGCGTAACGGCCCGCACCGCGCATGCACGGTGACCCCGAATCGCGCATGCGCGGCGCAACGTCCCGCATCGTGCATACGCGGCGCAACGGCCTGCATCGCGCATGCGCGGCGCGACGGCCCGCATCGCGCATGCACGGTGCTGCCCCCTGCGCTGGCCAAGGGGAAAAGGGGAAAGAAATGGCGGATTGCGTTGTTTGGCGACCCCCGTGAAATGGTCGTTCGACCCCAAATGGGGTCACGACCCACAGGTGGAGAACCGCTGGTTTAGAGACTGAGGGGAGAAAAGGGAAAAATAGATTAAAATGTATCGCTCTAAGGCAGTGATGGCAAATCTTTTAGAGACCGAGTGCCCAAAAACTGGCCCCGCCCCTGCCCCGCCCCCACTCTGCCCCACCCTGCCTGCCCGCAGGGCCACTCACTGCCTCCAGGGCCCGCCGCAGATCACCCAGGGAGCCCAACAGTGCTATGGTGGCCACACCCTCTGCCCGCGCCCTGCAGCATCAACTGCATGATGGGGTGCGAGGCTAGGGTCTTGTCTACGCTGCCTGGCTGCCATGTCCTTGGCTGCGCTGCTCCGTGTGGGCCACGCTCAGGGGCGACTCTCCTTCAGGGGGGCTGCTGGAAAGGGGGTTGCGGAGGGAGGCAAGGCTGGGGCAATGGCATGTGTGCAGAAAGAGAGGGCTCCGAGTGCCGACTCTGGCAACCGTGCCATAGGTTCGCCATCACTGCTCTAAGGGCATGCATGTTTTCCTAATTCAGTCAGGTGAGATTTTGCTTTTCTTCCAAAGGACAAGAGGCTATGAGGCATGGGTCTATGACAATTCTCTATGGCCAACTCACCAGGGCCATCTCGCCACAGAACAGCTCACTGCGGGACAAAAGCTACACCAGGGGTCTTCAGACTGGGCCCTTTTACGACTTGTGGACTTCAACTCCCAGAATTCCTCAGCCAGCGTGCTTGGCTGAGGAATTCTGGGAGTTGAAGTCCGCAAGTCATCAAAGGGCCAAGTTTGAAGACCCCTGAGTTACACTAATATCAAAGAAAGGATGCAAAAGGAGGCTACAGCTGAACCAGAATGAAATGTGAATGGCAAAAAAATAAAATATTTTTTTATTTCTTTTAAATCATTAAATAGAATTGTTAAATTGTCCTGCAGTGAGTTGTCCCATGGCTGTGGTGAGTTTCAGAATAGAATAGAATAGAATAGAATAGAATAGAATAGAATAGAATAGAATAGAATAGAATAGAATAGAATAATAGAATAGAATAGAATAGAATAGAATAGAATAGAATAGAATAGAATAGAATAGAATAATAGAATAGAATAGAATAGAATAGAATAGAATAGAATAGAATAGAATAGAATAATAGAATAGAATAGAATAGAATAGAATAGAATAGAATAGAATAGAATAGAATAGAATAGAATAATAGAATAGAATAGAATAGAATAGAATAGAATAGAATAGAATAGAATAGAATAGAATAAGGAATAGGAATAGAATAAGGAATAGGAATAGGAATAGGAATAGGAATAGGAATAGGAATAGGAATAGGAATAGAATAGAATAGAATAGAATAGAATAGAATAGAATAGAATAGAATAGAATAGAATAGAATAGAATAGAATAGAAAATAGAATAAGGAATAGAATAGAATAGAATAGAATAGAATAGAATAGAATAGAATAGAATAGAATAGAATAGAATAGAATAGAACTGGAAGGAACCTTGGAGGTCTTCTAGTCCAGCCCCGTCCCACAGTGAGTTGGTCGTGGTGAGTAGGCATCAGCCAGCTGGCTGTGGCAAGTTGTCCCATTCTCTGAGGCACACCGTGGTATGTTTAGCTGAACTGAGATGGGATGGAACTTTCTTCTACTTATTTTGGAACGAACTGGCCAAGGGTGAATGTCTTGTTTTCCATCACACAAACCTCTCATTTGAACTTTGCAGCTTCTGTGGCTTCTCACACTTCCCTTCAAACCTGAGAGAAACAATCATCTTCTCAAGTGGCTTTTTCAGGCCAATAAGTGCGACAAGCCAGGCAGTCAATTTCTGTCTCAACCAATAGATCAACACTTGGCTGATCTGGGGGGAAAAAGGACTCTGCCCTTGTGGAAAAACACTAGGAAGGAAAAAAATGTGATCAGCTAGAGATGCTCCAGAGCAGGGGTCCCCAACCTCCGGTCCATGGACGGGCACCGGGCCGCGGCATGCCAGCAATCAGTTCACACAAACAAGCAAAGCCCCATCTGCAGGATGCAGACAGCACATAAAACCATGCACTCTCCAGTTCACGGAAAAACCTTTCTCCACAGAACCGGTCCTTGGTGCCCAAAAGGTTGAGGACTCCTGCTCTAGAGCAGTGTTTCTAAACCTAGGTAGGCTTAAGATGTATGGACTTCAACTCCCAGAATTCAGATGGGTTTAGGTTTTCCAGGAGTTGAAGTCCTACACCAATGATGGCGAACCTTTTAGAGACCGAGTGTCCAAAAACTGGTCCCACCCCTGCTCCACCCCCTGTCCTGCCCCCACTCCGCTCCCACCCCGCCTGCCCGCAGGGCCACTCACCACCTCCAGGGCCCACCACAGATCGCCCAGCCAGCCCAGAGCACCATGGTGGCCACGCCATCTGCCCGTGCCCTGCAGCAACAACTGTGTGCGATGGAGCATGAGAGCAGTCTTGTCTATACTGCCTGGCTGCCATGTGCTTGGCTGCGCTGCTCTGCGTGGGCCACGCTCAGGGGTGACTCTCCTCCAGGGGGACTGCTGGTGAGGAGGGGGCAGCAAGGCTGGGGCAACGGCACGTGTGCCCACAGAGAGGGCTCTGAGAGCCGCCTCTGGCACCCATGCCATAGGTTTGCCACCAATGTCCTACACATCTGGAAGCTGCTAAGGTTGAGAAAGAAGGCTCCTGTGTAATGGAAAACTATGATAGGGCATAAGGTCAGCTCAAAAATACCACCACAAGAACTCAGAACATTTCTTGAGTTTCAAGCATCCTAATAATTGGGAGAAAAGAAACAACTATTTTTGAGGGATACGAATACTTCTGATCAGAGAATAGACACATTTCAACACAAAATTAGATAAAGGACATAGCGCTTTGTGAACCAAAAATCTAGCAGTAAAGTGATAATGTTCTTATAACTTTTCAGCTGCATGACACTCAGCTCCATTTCTAAGGGCAAATGAAAGTGTTTTTTAAGAGGGGGAGGAGTTTTTAAATATTGTGTTTAGGAAATAAAGTGTTCTCTATATGGTTTGGGACCGGATAAGTCACAGTGTGGCTGGGAACAATATTTCAGTCTCTGAATTTTATTGAGCTGCCTGATTGAATTCTTTGTATGTGAATGAATAAATAAGATAATCAGAAGGAAAAACTTTTTTCCAATTAACATTTTCTGGATATCATATAGAACAAAGGGGCTTCATTGTTCAAAGACAGATGGAGAATATAGTGGTGTGGGAGGCAAACCTATTTTATAGTTCTTTAGGATTAGTTTTTGTCTACTCTGCATTCAGATGGTTTAAAACACAGCATCCCTCAGTCTAGTGAACAATACTAAGACACGATATTCCTGCTTAAAATTTTCAACGTTTGCCCCACCTTTTTTCCCCAGAAATCCTTCTCTTGACCAGAAGTTTTATGTCACTCAGCACAATCTCTGGATTAATAGCAGTTGCTTGCGTGCTCTTCACCAAGTCCAGTTTAAAGCATTCCAAGTGGCCTCTCATCACCAACGTCTTTACAGGTACAGATGGCTCCATGCCATTTATGATGACTTTTGTCCCTCCTAAGAACAGCCCAGGAGTGGTGTGCATCTTCCTTCTCTGAGTTTTTATTTATTTATTTATTTTATTTGGACTTATATGCCGCTCCTCTCTTTTATAGTAGAGCAGTATTGCTCACCCTTGGCAACTTTTAAGTTGGGTGGACTTCAACTCCCAGAACTCTTCAGCCAGCATATCTGAGAAATTCTCAGACCCAATCGATTTTTAACACCTTATAACTGTTACAACCCATTTTAAGGTTAAGGTTGCTGGCCTAGAAACCAGGAGACAGTGAGTTCTAGTCCTGCTTTGGGCAGGTAATCTGGTAGCATCTTTCCAACTAAGACAGTGGTTCTCAACCTTTTTCAGGTTGAGACCCCACTTGCGCCGCCCATGCGCGGCGCGACCCTGACCCGTGCCGTGCGCGCGTGCGCGACGGGCCAATCCGCGCATGCGCGCGTGATGGGCCGATCCGCGCATGCGTGGCGCATGTGCGACGGGAAAAAATGGCGGACCGCGGTGTCTGGCAAACCCCCGCGAAACGGTCGTTCGACCCCAAATGGGGTCATGACCCATAGGTTGAGAACCGCTGAACTAAGAAATGTTTTGTAAAGCAGAACCATCCATGAGCTACAGCTCACTTCATCATAGAATAGGTCAACTGATGTAGGATTTAAATTGAGGCTGGTGGATTGGAAGAGGGAGGGAAAAGTTATGTAGACGTAAGTTACAGATGAAACAGATTCCAGGCACCTTATTGATTAACAATTGCAGTGGGTTAAAAGCCCATTCTGTTTGTTGGGGCCTTCTGAAATTGCCAGAAATTATCATAGACCAGTGTTTCTAAACCTTGGCCACTTTAAGATGTGTGGATTTCAGTTCCCAAAATTCCCCAGCCAGCGTGTTGAGAAACATTGCTGCATGCAAACATGGCTCTCTTCCTCTGCTGAGTACAGTAAACACACATTTCAAATTTAGAAAAATCTTATCAAGATTATGTAAAGTAACGTGTAGGCTGTCCAGACTGAAGTATAGTAGATATGTTGCCTCTGCAATGGTATCAAAAACCTATTATCCAAGACGGACCAACAATCAATGGAAGGAAATTAATCAAGGGGAGATCCAACCCAGAAGTAAGGAAAAATTTCCTGACAGTGGGAACAATTAATCCATGGAACAGCTTTTCTTCAGAAGTTGTGGGTGCTCTGTCACTGGAGATTTTTAAGAAGAGACTGGACAACCATTTGTCTGAAATGGTATATGTTTTCCTGCTTAAGCAGCGGGTTGGACTAAAAAACCTCCTACATCCTTCCACATCCTACATCCTTCCACTGTCTTCTGCCACATACTTCTCTACGACCGGTGAGAGCGCACAGGGTCGGCCTCCTCCGGGTCCCGTCAGCGAAACAATGTCGTCTGGTGGGCCCTAGGGGGAGGGCCTTCTCTGTTGTGGCGCCCGCACTCTGGAACCAACTGCCTCCTGAAGTCCGCGTTTCTCCGACTCTCCCAGCCTTCCAGAAAAATCTAAAAACTCATCTTTGCCAGCAGGCCTGGGGATGATTGTGGTTGATTGTTGAATTGAATGTGTGTTTTTATTGATTTTTTTAAGATATCTTTGTTTGTGTTTTTTTATTGTAATTCATTGTTATATATATGTTGTTAGCCGCTCCGAGTCCCCGGAGAGGAGCGGCATATAAACCCAAATAAATAAATAAACTCTGTTATTATATTCTTTTCCCTCCCTCCATCCCCAGGAATCATAACACTAATCATGATGGTGTTGTATGGCTTGTCCCTTAAATCCAATGGATTTCTCGGTCATCCTGTTCCGGTCACTACCGATCCAATTTATATCTCCTGGTCCTTTGTCATGGGTTGTTTTGCTAGCTTCCTTTTCCTACTGAATGGTGAGTTCCCACCCAACCATCTAATAACTGAAGGCTGCAGAGAGTGCAAGGAAGGATTGAGACATATGGATAGAGATGCGTGTAACCTAATGAGCGAGTGTGTGAGTGCAGCCCTTTTGCAGCAGCGATGAGTGTGTGGGTGTGCATATTAAGAACTGAGACATAAAATGGATTACTGCTTTAGGTGCAAAGCTCTAGGACAAAGATGGCAACTTCTGCATTTAGCAATTAAATGTGGCAGTTGCATTCTTCTAAATGGAAGGAAGACTGCTCATTTGAACTAGTAAATGGATATTTGCTTGGAAAAAAAGACAATTGTAGAGAAAAATACTTGTAGGCAGGATGGGTGATGAGTATGAGTCGATCATACATGGCAACTTTAAGAAATGTGGACTTCAACTTCCAGAATTCCCCAGCCAATATGATATGTTTACATATATAAGATGAAGCTTTAAACTACTACAGGAAGTCCTCAACTTACAACAGTTCATTTAGTGACTGTTCAAAGTTACAACGGGATTGAAAAAAGTGACTTATGACTTATGACTGTTGTAGCATCCTCAGGGTCATATGATCAAAATTTGGAGGCTTGGCAACTTGGTTCATATTTATGACGGATGCAGAGTCCCGGGATCACGTGATCCCCTTTTGTGAACCTTCTGCCAAGCAAAGTCAATGAGGAAGCCAGATTCACTTACTAGCCATGTTACTAACTGCAGTGATTCACTGAACAATTGTGTTAAGAAAGGTCATAAAATGGGGCAAAACTCACGTAACAAATGTCTCACTTAGCAGCAAAAATTTGGGGCTCAGTTGTGATCCTAAGTATTTGTAAATCACAACAATGAGTTACTGCCTTACAGTAAGCCACTGAGTTGTTATCTGGGGGCTTCTGGGAGTTCATATTAAAGTTGCTGAGGTTTAGAAACACCACCTAAGCCAAAGTTATGTAAATCAGATCCCCACTCAACGCAAGGGAGTGGTAGGGTGGAGCGGGGCCGTGGTATGAGGAAATGAAACAACCATGTCCAGGAGTGGGATTCAGCCGGTTCGCACCACTTCAGCAGAACCGGTAGCTAATTTTTTGTTGCCCAGGCCCAGAATGGACTTCCGGAAGTGGCATCCACACAGAGAATTGGTTGTTGACATATTTGAATCCCACCACTCCTTCCTTCCTTCCTTCCTTCCTTCCTTCCTTCCTTCCTTCCTTCCTTCCTTCCTTCCTTCCTTCCTTCCTTCCTTCCTTCCTTCCTTCCTGCCTGCCTTCCTTCCTTCCTTCTTTCCTTCTTTCCTTCTTTCCTTCCTTCCTTCCTCCCTCCCTCCCTCCCTGTGGTAGGATTAGCCAGTTCGCACCAGTTCGACAGAACCGGTAGCTAATTTTTTGTTGCCCAGGCCCAGAATGGACTTCCGGAAGTGGCATCCACACAGAGAACCAGTTGTTGACATATTTGAATCCCACCACTCCTTCCTTCCTTCCTTCCTTCCTTCCTTCCTTCCTTCCTTCCTTCCTTCCTTCCTTCCTTCTTTCCTTCCTTCCTTCCTTCCTTCCTCCCTCCCTCCCTCCCTTCCTCCCTGTGGTAGGATTAGCCAGTTCGCACCAGTTCGACAGAACCGGTAGCTAATTTTTTGTTGCCCAGGCCCAGAATGGACTTCCGGAAGTGGCATCCACACAGAGAACCAGTTGTTGACATATTTGAATCCCACCACTCCTTCCTTCCTTCCTTCCTTCCTTCCTTCCTTCCTTCCTTCCTTCCTTCTTTCCTTCCTTCCTTCCTTCCTTCCTTCCTCCCTCCCTCCCTCCCTCCCTTCCTCCCTGTGGTAGGATTAGCCAGTTCGCACCAGTTCGACAGAACCGGTAGCTAATTTTTTGTTGCCCAGGCCCAGAATGGACTTCCGGAAGTGGCATCCACACAGAGAACCAGTTGTTGACATATTTGAATCCCACCACTCCTTCCTTCCTTCCTTCCTTCCTTCCTTCCTTCCTTCCTTCCTTCCTTCCTTCCTTCCTTCCTTCGTTCTTTCCTTCCTTCTTTCCTTCCTTCCTTCCTTCCTCCCTCCCTCCCTCCCTCCCTGTGGTAGGATTAGCCAGTTCGCACCAGTTCGACAGAACCGGTAGCTAATTTTTTGTTGCCCAGGCCCAGAATGGACTTCCGGAAGCGGCATCCACACAGAGAACCGGTTGTTCACCTATTTGAATCCCACCACTGACAATGTCCCTCATCAACATGAAGCTCACAAAAGGTTTATGTTCTCAAGGGCTCTGGTAATTTAGACATGCCACAGGTTAGAGGAGAATAGTTATATAGGTACAGTAACTGTGCATGTATTAAAATACAACATTGCTGCAGAATGATCCTACTCCATTTATACTGACAGCTTGGGTTTTCTCAATTTCCTCCCAGGTCTCCTTTTCATCCTGATAGAATTTGAAGAAGTCTCCATTAACCATGTTTACGCCCCAAAAGGGAAGGATCCAGATGAGACCACATAAGATTCCCCGGTATACGGACACACAGCACTGAGTGTGTACTGACACCAAGACTTACCAATATACACGGAAGAAATTATATATGTATATATATATCCAAATACATTGATATTTTGATTATTGGATTAACTGATTCCTACATCACACAATTATAATATTTCATGTTTTTGCTTTCCTTTGCTAGTACTATCTTCTATGTAAGGGGAAAGTGTCTGCTTGCAGTCGAATAAAGGAGAAGAAAGAAAGAAAGAAAGAAAGAAAGAAAGAAAGAAAGAAAGAAAGAAAGAAAGAAAGAGGGGGAGGGAGGGAGGAAGGAAGGAAGGAAGGAAGGAAAGAAGGAAGGAAGGAAGGAAGGAAGGAAGGAAGGAAGGAAGGAAGGAAGGAAGGAAGGAAGGAAGCCTATTGTTCATGTTTATTTAAAATTATCCTTCTTACTTTGGGCCCTACGTAGTGGACCAAATGGAAAACACTATTTGCTCCATCCTCTATTGATGACTTTGTTTCAAATATTTGAAGGAGTCAGGAGTTGCTTTTTGTTCTTTCTCCAAGCTAAGATACCAAACTCTTTTTGATGTTTTTGACAGGTTTTAAGTTCCCGAGTTATAACTTTCTTATTTGCAATCTAAAATGGAAGCTGAGGAGTCAGCACAAAGAAGGGGAGATATAGATAAGGACAGCAAAAGAAATACGTTCTGCAGACATACAGAACATGTACTTTCCCCCCCTTTTTATGACCCTTTCATCCCTTTATTTGGGGGTGAAGTTGAAGTGATTGAGTGGAGCTGAGTGTTTATTGGCTGGATGCCCTTCCTGACACCTATTCAGAGTTTGCAGCAAATATTTTCTACTTGCACCCTGATAGAGAAACATCTGCGGCTGCTTAGGATTGAACTCTCAACCTTCCAAGTGGGAGGTGAGTATCTTCACCTCTAGGCCAGCACACCACTCATACAGAACATGTACTTTATGGAAAAGAAAAAGGGAAGGGTAGATTCATTAATATCAAAGATCCCGAAGAAGTGGTAGGTTTCTGTATGTCTTGAGAATCATGGGTCCTCTAAAACTGTCTTCCTTTGAGGATCAAGTTAAACCTTGGGAAACTGACCTTTCAGAGTTGCAGTACCACATAAGAACGCAAAGGATTGCAGTGGTTGATATAAAGTGGTTCTGCCCAGCCCCCAAGAATACAGTCATATGAAGGTCCAGAGCCCATAAACTGCAAAGACTTGACCACCCTACATCAATAAAATAAATTCAAAAGGAGGTTGAGAAAGGAATAGGAAAACAAGGCTTCTCTTTTGAAGAAGTATTCAGGAAGCCAAAAAATAAACTCAGTCTCAGCTTTGCATTCATTTGTCCATTGGCATCCATGGTAACCAAAAAGCTAGTGATGGAACCTGGAACAGGGTGGCTTTGAAGGCTCTGAGGTGAGGTTTAATGGTAATTGCCTCATAATTCCAAGGAATAAAGGGCAGGTTCTGATTCCAGTAGGGTCTCCAGTGTCTTTCTGGAAACTCATTGTTTCTCCATACATGTGGGTGGGCGTGAAGAGCTTCCCTTAAGAGGAAGACATCTGCATGAAGAAAAGTCTCAACTTTCCTCAATTCAACCATGTCGTGGAGTGAAAGGATGACCACGGTGTTCACCCTCAGCACGCTCTTTAGTCTTGTTTTTGTTATCATGGACCACAAATGGATCAAATTTGAGACTGAGGCACAGATTTACTACAGTGGCCTTTGGAAAGTCTGTATAAAGCTGGTGTGCCCCAATCTTGCTGCTTCTGCACGTAAGAGAGTCCACAACATTTGCTTCTCAGAATTGTGGGGGTCCCTTTCTCCAGAATTCCTTCTTCAAATTTGGGTCAAGAGTCATCCCAAAGAAGCTATTTAACCATGTTGGGTTCTTCCATCATACCTTCTAAACCTCTTGTGTGTGTATATATATATATATATATATGTAGGTCTTTGGTTCTTCGGGTTTTCTCCCATGTAGAATTTGAAGTGTCTGGGCGACGTTTCGATGAAGTCTCATTCATCATCTTCAGGCTGGTGCTTTTGGCTTCTGCTTCTAGGAGCACATTGTGAGCTGCATTGATTGCCTGTGTTTTTCTGGGTGCAATTCAAGGTGTTCATTTGTCACCTTTAAAACCCTTTAAGCTACCTCAGGGACTATGTTCTCCCAGTGGTTTCTACCCATCCAATTTTGTCCATCCAGGTTGGGCATGCTATGGATCCCATCAACCAAAGAATGTCAGCTGGTGGAGACTAAGAGAGGTATCTTCTCTACTGTAGCTGCTGCCTTCTGGAACATTCTCCCTTCAGAACTGAGGATGACCCCAACCCTGTTGTCCTTTCATAAGGCCTTGAAGTCCTGATTGTGTGTCTAGGCCTGGCTCTCTGACCATATAAATGCCCTTTTTCCTGGCTGTATTTATTTATGATGACATTGCGTCACTTGATTTGAGAGCGGCTACAGAAATTGAATAAATGGGTAAATGAATAAATCACTAGGTTTTCCAGAGCATGCTAACAGCTACAGTTTGGGAACCTCAAATGCACATCTGCATGCCTTCCTTGGTGAGAACATAGAAGGGTGATTAATTTGAAAGAGACTCATGTATAGGTGAATAATTGCTTCTGATATCTTAGATATGGGATCTTAGAAAGCTAGAGAAGGTTTCTTGTATGGACTTATAAAATTTTGATTGATGCATAACTTGGGTTTGGAAAGATGTGTATAAACACGTGTGCACAGACAGAACAGCCCTACTCTCAAAGCTTCTAACAAGGGGTCTTCCATTTTATTGTCATGACTACCACAGCCAACCTCAATGGTGCCAAGACACTTCTGGTAATGGCTCTTTTCTCTGGATTCATTGGGGCTTCATTTATGAACATCACTTATCGCTATTCCGCCAGTTCTGCAACATACCAGTACTTGGTGCCTGCTGTGGGATCTTTCATTGCAGGTAAAAATTTATGTCTTTGATGGGCATTATTATAATAATAATAATAATAATAATAATAATAATAATAATAATAATAATAATAATAATAGTAATAGTAATAGTAATAGTAGTAGTAGTAGTAGTAGTAGTAGTAGTAGTAGTAGTAATAGTAAAGTTGGAAGGGACCTTGGAGGTCATCTAGTCCAACCCTCTGCTCAGGCAGGAAACCCTATACCTTTTCGGACAAATGGCTGTCCAGTTTCTTCTTAAAAACTTCCAGTGTTGGAGCATTCACCGCTTCTGGAGGCAGGTTGTTCCACTGGTTAATTGTTCTAACTGTCAGGAAGTTTCTCCTTAGTTCTAGGTTGTTAAAAATATACCTACTTATTTAAACTTATACATACTCATTTCAACTAAAGGCAACTCTGCATGGCTTGCAACCAATAAAAACAAGATAAAACATTGAAACAATAAATATTCAGAGTAAAATTGCCTTTAAAATGAACAAAGATGACAAGGAAGGGAGCAAAATGTACACAGGGGAAGGTGGGTCTTCTCTCAATCTGTAACCAGCTCCAGTATGAGCCACCCCCATCAGGACCCCAGGCCAGTTGGCAGAGCCAAGTCTCCAGGGTCCTTCAGAAGGCCCAGGAGGTTGGGGCGGATCTCACCTCAGGGGGACGATGCTCCAGAGGGCAGGAACCAGGACAGAAAAGGCTGAGTCTCCTCAGCTGGAATTCCTGGACTGATGTCCACAGAAGGCCCCTTCTGCCTATGTGGGTGGGACATGCCAATCCCATTGAAGTGAGAAGGTTACCCAGATAACCTTGTTTTAAAATATAGCAATAGCACTTAGACTTATATACCGCTTCACAGTGCTTTACAGTCCTCTCTAAGCAGTTTACAGAGTCAGCCTCTTGCCCCCAACAATCTGGGTCCTCATTTCACTGACCTTGGAAGGATGGAAGGCCGACTCAACCTTGAGCCGGTGAGACTCAAACTGCCGAACTGCTGGCAGCCGGCAGTCAGCAGAAGTAGCCTGCAGTACTGCATTCTAACCACTGCGCTAACCCCAGCTCTTACACAGCTTTTATAAAAACAAAATTCTAAAAAAGAATATAAAGGGTCTCAAAGGAATCTAGTTGATTGTCTTCCTGTACTTCCACAGCTGCCTTTGTGTTTCTCGGCCTAAGTGTTTACACCATCCGGATCTCCACACACGGCATCAGCAGAACATCTGCCGCCTCCTATCAGTGGCCTTTCTACCTGGCCTGGGTCACTTGTCCCTTCTTTATTTTAAGTGGTGAGATGAAAGAATATCACGAGCCATTTGTATGATTGTATGTTTCAAGGAGGTGGTTTTTGGTGAGATGGTGGTGCAATGTTAGGATCAATTTCCTAACTGGGAAATAAAGGATTGCCTCAGCAAAAGGTGGGCGGCCATCTTTTGAGGTTCTCCACATCAGATTATGTTTTGCAATGAGTGAAGGGTGGATTAGGTAGCTTACAAACCTCATCTTGCATTGGCATCCTATAACCAAAATTATTGGTTACAGAATATTGATTGTTGGTTATATTGATTATATCAGTTATTGATTGCTTATATTGGCTTATTTTGGGGAGAGGGGATGGTTTTTAGCAATGGCACTGGTCCATCAGTATCCTCAGATGAGAGAAGCAGAAGGGGGATGCTGCTGAAATAACGAGATCAAAAAACGTGCATGAACCTTAATAAGTTGGGGTTTGTTTATTTATTTATTTAAAAAATTGACTGTTCTTGTAGACCAGCCTAACCTGTAGGGACCCCAAGTGTTAAACAATTCCAAACTACAAAAAGTTACAATTAATATGACGATGATGATAATGATGATGGTGGTGGTGGGGTGAAAATAAGAAGCCAACCGTAACACCTATCCAAACCCAGAAATCTGAAAGTACCCCTCTCCTCCCTTAGTTTTATTCTCCCCACAACCAGGGAGGGTCTCTTCTGAGAAGCCTTCTCCACCTTAGCCTTCTTTTGCACTTAGATTTCCTTTAACAAACCATAGTCTAGGCTAGGGGTAGGCAACCTGGGCTCTTTTATGACTCGTGGACTTCAACTCCCAGAATTCTTGAGCCAGCCAAGCTGAGGGGAAAGGGAGAGGTTTCCATGCTGAGCCATGCTGGCTCAAGAATTCTGGGAGTTGAAGTCCACGAGTCATAAAAGAGCCAAGGTTGCCTACCCCTGGTCTAGGCTGCACAGCTCTTCCTCCGTCTCCCAAGGTCATTCCCACCTACGTTTACACCTCCCATAGACATAATCCCATCACAGAACATATCCAGAAAATACTTTTACATGAATGCAGTTCAGTGCTCTTGTTTATTCCTCTGAAATCAGAATTGTTCTGGATCACCATGAGTATCTCACACCTCCATAGAAATCATCATCATTTAGGCTTCCACAATACCAAAATTAAAAATGCCAAAGCTGTGTGTTTCACCTTGGATTGTTTTTTGTTTTCCACATTTTGCTGTCATTTTCCAAAGAAGTGTGAACCTCAGGATCCCAGATCCTCTTGTTGATATGAGAATCTCAGAGTTGTGTGCTACCTTCTTCACGTGCTAAGCAAGACCTGGGTCTCGTGTAGGATCAAAACGATTCCACTCATCCAATAAGCAGAATTGGAGAATAATAAACTAAAGAGGGCTGCCAGCAATGTATAAATACAACCGAAACTCAATTCAAGGCTTCTGAATTGGTTCTCAAAAATGAGAAGCAATTGAATTGAGTTTCTTCCCTGAGAAACTAAATCCAGAGATGGGGTGATGATTCAAACGAAGATCCTGGTTGGAGATTCAGAGATATCGAACCAGAACTTATTGGTGCTCTCCATTCTGTTACTTCTTCTTTCTCTTTCTCTTTCTCTTTCTCTTGTTTTACATTCTTTCTTTCCTGATATTTGCATTGCTTTTATCTTTTTAAAAATCCCTTTAATAAAAACGGCATGAGAAAAACAAATAAATATCCTCTCCCCTTGCACAAACAGGTACTCCTTGACTTACCACCGAACTGAGCTTCAAATCTGTGGTTACGTGAGACACCTGTTAAGCGGGTTTTGCTCCATTTTGTGACCTTTCTTGCCACTGTTGTTAATTGAATCACTGCAGTGGTTAAGTTAGCGACACAGTTGTTGAAGTGAATCTGGCTTCCTCATTGACTTTGCTTGTCGGAAGGTCGCCAAAGGGGATCACGTGATCCCAGGATATTGCAACCGTCATAAATATGAGTCCGCGGCCAAGCGGCTGAATTTTGATCACGTGAGCAGGGGGATGCCGGAAGGGTCATAAGCCTGAAAAATGGTCATAAGTTACTTCTTTCAGTGCTCTTACTGCCTTCTGCCCTTCTCCCCTCTTTACCCGCCTGCAGGTTTTCTGGGGCTTGTGGCTCACCAGCATATGTTGATGCACGGAGCTGTTCTGTCCGACAGAGACAGTGGGGAATCTGTCACCTCATCCATCTGGAGCTCCTCTTCCTCCTCCTCTCAGTTTTGGAATGAGGGAGGGAAGGACAGCAAATTGCAGTTCCCAAGAGCATGAGGCGGATGGCTTCAAAGAAATCCTGTGAGATTCTGAAATCACAAAATGGCCTCTCTGACATATGTGTGTGTGTGTGTGTGTGTGTGTGTGTGTGTGTGTGTGTGTGTGTGTGCGTGTGTGTGTGTCTGTCTCTTAGGGACTCTGAAAAGAAATCTTAATTTCCCCTTTTGTTAACAATGTCAAACCTACGTTGAATAGCTTGTATTCCGTTTTCCCCTATATAAAATATTTCTTTCCAAATATTTCTGTCCTATTTTGCCTATTTGTTTGTTTGTTTAATTATTTATTTATCGAATTTATTGGCTGCCCATCTCATCTCCAATATCTCTGGGCAGCTTACAACATTTAAAAAAAATTGAAAAATGAAGGGAAGGACGAGGGGGGACATGATAGCCGTGTTCCAATATCTCAGGGACTGCCACAAACAAGATTGAGTCAAGCTATTCTCCAAAGCACCTGAAGGCAGGACAAGAAGCAACGGATGGAAACTGATCAAGGAGGGAAGCAACCTAGAACTAAGGAGAAATTTTCTGACAGTCAGAACAATTAACCAGTGGAACAACCTGCCTCCAGAAGTTGTGAATGCTCCAACACTGGAGGTTTTTAAGAAGAGACTGGATAGCCATTTGTCTGAAATGGTATAGGGTTTCCTGCCTGAGCAGGGAGTTGGACTCAATGATCTTCAGGGTCTCTTCCAACTTTATTATTATTGTTGTTGTTGTTGTTGTTATTGTTATTATTATTATTAAAATCCTCCATTGTAAAAACACAGCAGATAAAAAACACGAACAGATAAAATCCTGGACAGAAGATGGCAAAGAGGAAAGCCAGACACAGGAAACTGATCAAGGAGAGAAGCAACCTAGAACTAAGGAGAAACTTCCTGACAGTTAGAACAATTAACCAGTGGGACAACCTGCCTCCAGAAGTGGTGAATGCTTCAACACTGGAAGTTTTTAAGATTTTATGTTCAATGCTGACTGTTTTAATAAAAGAATTTATTTTAAAAAAAAAAAAGAAGAGACTGGACAGCCATTTGTCAGACTGACAGGTTCTCAAGAGGCAATTCATGCCAAGATGGTTTCAGATTAAAAGAGAGACAGGAATGAAAATGAGTGCAGCCACAAACACATCATTAACTCAGAAACGAGTATGAGGAAGAGAACCAGACCTGAACAGAAGTGTGAACAAAGGAAAGGAAGTGGGTGGGCGAAGATAAAAAAAAAGATAAAGGTGAACTTTAAGATCTTTGAGAGAAGCATTCAGACAGGACCGTACCTCAGCTTTGCTGGCTCTTCAACCTTTACACCTACAGCATTTGGAGGGACGCTGTCCTCTTTCCAAACCTTCTCCCTTCATCCTTTAATCTCCCTCAGATTCTTCAGGTCATCATCCAGAAAGAACCATTCTAGAAGAAGATTCAGGTAAGGATGGAAACACCCCTGGTTTCCTCTCGCTTTTTCAAAGGAGGCCTGGAAAAAAAAAAACCCTGAGCACAAGGAAATATATTTTTTTAAATTTTTAAAAACAAATTCTATTGGTTTTCCAGTTTTACATTTAAGTATTTGGAAAGCAGCATGGCGACTGGGTAATCAGTGGGTCAATAACAAAATCTTTTCCCTTAACATTGGCTATATCAGATTTAAGCTAGTAAATTTCCAATTATAACAAACTTAGTTAAAACATTTTATCAATATATATTTTTGCTTATACATATCCATGTCCTGTTTTTAATTTTATCTAGTTTTTAATTAAAATATTCCAATTTAACCTTTAATATCCATAGTATTTAAGTTTCGGGTAATCCAAATTTCCTTTATTTCACTACATAAAAGTTATCATGTCTAAAATACACATATTACTTACTTAAATATGTTCTTATCTTATTTCAAAACCAGTTTCTATTTCTCATCCTAATACATCATCACTTACTAATAAAGTGTCCTTTATTGTCTCAAGCCCATCATCTACATTATCTGGGCTAAACAATAGTTCGAAGCTAATTCCTAATAGTTTTCATTTCCCTTATAATCTAAATCCTAAATATTAAGCCAATTAATCCCTTATTTTTTTATCCTTTAACAACAATTATTTAAATCCAATAATCATATTTCCCTTCATCTAAAAATCTCCGAGCACAAGGGAATAATTTGAACCTTGAGAGTTACTGACAAATAATTCTGCCCAACTCTTAACACATTCATCTCAACTGCAGAGGGCAAGTAGCAGTCAGGCAGAAACTTCTCTTTGACAGTATTCTAGGAGTTATAATACACCACCTATGTGGCACACATGGTGCTATGATCAGATCTTTTTCAGTGGTTTTATATTTTTGGAGGATGGGTCTCCCCTTGGAAACAGGAGCCTATTCTGCTGATGCTGTGATGACTCCAGGAACAAGCCACACAAAACCAAATTCTCATTGAGTCTTCATTTAAATTCCTTACAAAGGAGGAAATCAGCCTCTCGTTGGGGATCCTTCAAGTTAGTATTTCTCACACTGAGCTAAAGATACAGTTTCCATCGTTCATTAGCTCTGCATCGGGGTCCTGCTGAGGCTTGATGGAATGTGGGAGACCATCCTTCCTTGTTTCTTCTCTTTCCTCCCTGGGAGCATAAGATACAAATCGATAACACAGCACAAGGAGGCTTTGAGACACACACACACACACCCCCGTGTCAAGAATCACATCCAAATCATTGGTCCACTTCCTTTGACTCAGATTGCAGAGAAGTAACGAGCTGAAATAATTAAAAATCTAGGGCAAGATGATTGCTCCCATTCCAAAGTTAATGAGGACAAAAAGTAAAAGAACCCTGCTATAGATCATTATCTGTCTTGAAAAAAATAAGAGGGTTTCGGAAGAAAGCCCGGCCACCCCTTCTTCTAAACCCACACGTTCAAGTTCTCAGCTTTTGCTGAGGTTACGGAGACCTTTTGAGTGTGTAAAAAGGGTGCAGGAAGTGGCTCCAAGTGAAGTTCATGGTTGACTCTGCAAAAGGGCTGCAGGTGACCACTAAATTTAACCCACATCTCACTACCTTTTG